>JAHBMJ010000191.1:25435-54713 GCA_018398765.1 Chromera velia | reverse complement strand
CCGGTGGGGCAGAAGCAGAAGCATATGCAGAAGCCGAAGCAGAAGAGGAAGAAGAAAAAGAAACAGAAGCAAAAGAAGAAGAAGAAGAAGAAGAAGAAGAAGAAGACTCTGAGGAAGAAGAAGAAGAAAAAGAAGAAGAAGAAGAAGAAGAGGAGGATGAGGAAGAAGGAGAAGAAGAGGAGGAGGAGGAGGAGGACGACGACGACACTGCAACCGGAGGGGGGGGAAGGTCGGAAAAAGAACCTGCATGACGCTTTTGTCGGTCTGAAACTTCAAACTTTCTGAGTCTGCATGCTTCCCTGCGACCGGCCCAGAAGGCACACACCAGACGCTTCTCGTCTTTCTTTAGTTGATCTACGCTTATCCATGCGAAGTCGGAAGCACCCCTCCTCCAAAAATCATATTTTCTTCTCTTTCCCTTTCCGCCCCTCACTGCACGAATTCTTGCAGAAGAGCGTGAGCCTCCATGTATGAGGGCTCGGTCCTCCTCATCCCTGTCATCAGAAGATCTAGAAAAAGAGAAGGAAGAATCAGAGACAGAAGAAGAGGAAGAGGGGGAAGGCGAAGACAGAAAATCACGCTCATGTCTCCTCCTATGGCGTTCTCTTTCTTGTTGTCTGTCCTCATACAGCTCTTGTCGAGGGGCGGATATGAGATTCTTTCCATTTAGGGGGTTATTGCAGCACCCTTTTTCGAGACAGTCGCAATCGACGCAGGGTCTAGCTGGGAGAGATTCCGACCCTCTAGCGCATGAACATCTGGATGATAGATGACATCCGCCTGCTGAAGCCTTGCAGTTACAACATTTCCCTTTATGGTTCCCCCCTCATCTGTTACGGCCCTGCTTGTCAGGCTTTTCCCTGCTATTCTCTCTCTTTTCATTTCTCTCCTTTGCATCATATCTCTCCCTCTCTTTACTTTTCTCTCCGTCCCCAAATTTGCTACCTGAGGCCTGTCTGTATGACTGCTGCTCCCTTTGTTCACATTCTCTCTCAGACTGCGGGGGGGGTAGGAAGGAAAAAGCAGAACGAGAACGGATGAGCGGAGGGAGAGGGAGAGAGGAAGCTGAGGAAAAGAAAGAAGCACCATGAGGAACACCGTAACTCGGTCCGCAGGCCGCTTAAACAACAGGCAGAGAGGACAGAGAGGAGCAAAAAGGAGGGGGTGCCACTGGAGGTGGAGTGAGGGGAAATGGAAGTGAGACAGGTGGAGAAGGAGCAGGAACAGCAAAGTGAGGAGGAGGAGGAGGAGGTTCAGGAGGGGGACGAGGAGCCTCCGGGGAAGGAGGCAGAGGGGGAGGTGGCGGGGGGGGAAGAAAATGAGATGGGGAAGGGGAAAGCAATGGAGGCGAGCAGAGGGTTAGGGCGGAGGGTTGAACAGAACCATGACAAGAATCCATGGATACAAAAGAAGGGGGGAGGATAATAGATGAGGACCGACCAAAAACAAACTGAGAGGCAACAGGGAGAGAGAGGCATGGAGAAAGACATGTATATGGAAAGGATGCATCATACAGTAAACATGTATAGTTAATTCGTTGCTGCCTATCTAGATTCTTCCTTGTCCGTGCCCTTCCTCTGCTCTTATTAGACCTTTTTCTCATCTTTTTCCTCTGTGTCTGCCTCTTCTTCCGTAAAGTTTCCCCTCGAGAGTGAGGGAAAAAAGAAAGACACTGAGAGGGCCGTCTGCCTAATGTATCTGTACAAAGCTTTTCTGCGAACTCATCTGTTTCTACCTGAAGTGCGCTCCATCTGTTGGTGCTCATCATCTGTCTAACTGCATGCCTTTCTGCCTTCCAAGAACGAAGCCTCCCCTTTCCTTTCTGCACAGTTCTCCATACCTCCGGCTCAGGAATTCCTGCAAAGGCCTGGTCAGCACAAGGCAACCCGTCCCACCTGGGGCAAAATCCAGGAGGGGGGGGCATCGAGCAAAGGGGGGGGAAATCCGTATCCCCTCGAGGGTCATTTTCGGCATGTTTTTCTTTCCCTGCACAGAGAGGGAAGGAGAGAGAGCGGGCCGGAATGAGTTCATATAACAGAGCGGGCTGCCTCTCTACCTTTCCATCCAACCTTTTTCTCAGCGATAAGATTGACTCCGTCTGCGTATCTGGCTGACTAAGTCTTCTTTTTGTGAGGGGTGTAAGGGCGGAGGAAAGATTATTTCCTTTCTGTCGATTCATTTCTCCGCATGCCAAAAAGTGTCCTTGTATCAGGCTATCTATGCCGCCACCTACTTGGCTGTCTGTGTCTGTTTCCCTTTCTGTCTGACTGTCGGAAACGGTTGACAAAAGCACAGGAGAATCGACCCACCGGGCCCGCTCCTTCCCAATCTCTGGTTGATGTGCGCGGCATAGTTCGCAGGGAGAAGCTTTGCCCTCTCTTGGTTTCCGGTCCCGAGCCAGTTGCAACTCGTTCAAATTGAGGGGACCGGGTTTGGAGGGGGGCTGCTGGGGAAGCAAAGCCGAGGCAGGCAGGCAGACAGGCAACACGCTTCTCTCATGGAGGGGGTGGCCCCTCGTGTCATCGGCAGGCTGTAGAAATGGGCAGAGGGACTAGGGTAACGAGTCGTCGGCAGGCTGGGGGGACGCGGCCCATCCATTCTGGAAAAATTGGTAAGGGGTCTTCAGCTCAGGAATATTTGGTATTGAAGACTAGAGAAAATCAGCCTTCGATGGGTCAGATGTTTTGATTTCAGCAGTGTTTTTTGCCTTATTTGAGCCTTTGTGGGAAAGTTTGGCAAGGGGGGGGCAAAAAAGGGAAAATTTGGCAGGGGTCTTAAAGTTCTGGTACCAAAAATTCCCAAATAGATGGGCCGCGCTGGGGGGATGGGCAGAGGGACAGGGGTAACGAGTCGTCGGCAGGAGCTAGGTCAGGAGGGAGAAATTAGTTTAGGTGGGGTAGGGGCTCTTTGATTGGCAGGAGCCCCCGAGACTGCCGCGTCATAGGATGAGATGATCTGCAGAGAGAAAAGGTCGTGCCGCCCTTCCTCCCCTGAGGGTAGTTCAATACTGGAGGGGCCGCACCCCCCCGTCCCCTTCCCCCGATTCCCCCCCCTTCAGTCCATTGATGTGCATAAGGCTCTGCACAACAGAGGCATCTGTTCCCGATAGACCCGTTCCCATAGATACATCGGTGGGTGGGGAGGCCTGAGAGCGCTGCTGTGCTAATGATCTCGGGAAGAACGTGACTTGCCCCATCGCGCACCCCTCTGCTCTGGAGTGTGTGTTCTTTATCTCATCCTCTTCAGCTGTGGGCCCCCTTTCCCACCCGTCAGCCCCCAACAACCTAGAGCGAGAGGCCCCCCTAGACACCTCCCCGAAGCCACCTCTCATCGGGATGCACTCACCCCCGAACTTCGACCGAGCACGTTGGTCTTTCTCAACCATGCCCGGATTCCCCCCGAACCCCCTTGCCCCACGTTTTGGCGCACCCGGTTTGTCCGCCCTGACGGGCTCTGGGAATAGACTGTCTTCGGACCTCCAACTGCCCTTGAGAACCTCCAACTGCCCTTGAGAACGGAGTCCCTACCCCTATCCTCTCTTTCATCATTCCCATCCCTCTCTTCCCTGTCTGGCAAACCGGTCTGCCACTCCTGCAGAAACTCGTAGAGACGACGGATGACGACTCTCTCCCCCTTAAGCCCCTTGGTTGCAGCATTCCAATCCTGGTAGACCTGGGCATACTTGGAGATGAGGGCTTGTTGGGCGAAGGAGGCCTCCCCCTCCGCCTCCGCATCGAGGGCTTTTTGCACCCGCACGAAGAGACAAAACAGAGGAGTGGTACCCCGATGGATGAAGACCTTCCCCATGGATGCCCTCTCGTCCGTTGAGAGGGAACTGGAGTCTGTGGGGGGCCAGAAGATCGACCCATCCCTATTCACTCCCTCCCTCTCCTTCACCGAATCCACTATATCCATCCAGTCCCCCCGATCACCGGAATCCAGAGTGATCTCGGCCTTGTGTCCCCCGTCTCTCTCTGTCCAGTACCTGAAGTGACGGATCTGGAGTTGCTGGGAGACCTGGGAGGGGTTCTTCTTTCCAGCGGCCTCGGCCAGATTGGAGAAAAACAGACGAACGGGGGCAAAGGACGAGAAGTCCTTCCTCTGTTGAGGGAAAGCGACCTGCTTCACCCATCTTCCATTTCCGTCAAGCACTTCTTTCTTCCTTTCATTCTCATAATCTGTGATAGAGGCGACCGTGACCGCAGTACATCGGGAGAAGTCGAAACCACGAATGACGAGATCACCGATCTTTCTTTCTCTTGCCTTGAACTCATCATGAATCATACGACCCGTCTCTCTCTTCTCAAGTTTAGAGATCCTCGTCTCCGCTCTCTGAATTTTCTTGCCCTGCCCTTAGACTTCATTGTTTAACTTATCATAATTTTCCTTCGACTTTCTCTCTCTCTCATCCATTTTCTTTTCCATTCTTTGTTGAGACCGGAAAATATCTTTCAGCATAACCTCGGCATCATCAGACGCATCCGCGTGCCCTGCCCCGCGCCCGTCCTCCCCCCCGGGCTTGCTCTGATCTCCGGCTTCCTGCTGGACCTCTTAGGCACTTCCACTTCCCTGTAGATCTGCCATCCCTGCAGGAGGAAAGAGTTCGAGAAGAAGAGACGGAGACGAAAGAAGTCAAATAACAAGAACTCCGCCCACAGTTCACTCCTGAATACGAAAAAACGATCACTGAGAATTCACTGGCAAACTGGTTGCCGCTGTAGCTGCAGGAGCTTTGTAGAAGCTCAGAAACGCATATATCTATAAAAATTGAAGCAAGGCTTAACCTTAAATCAAATCTTAGGCCTAAGAAACTTTAGTATGATAGGGTCTATCAAATCCTATTAAATCTACGTCAAATTTAACCTTTTAACCTCAAATCTTCGAGCGCAATCCGTCATCCAGACTCTAAGATAAAAACTTATGTAGTAAGCTCTTAGGTTTGACAATAGCTCATTTAAGCCTCATTAATTTTGAGAGTCTTAATTCAGCTTTTAGTCTAGTTTTTAGTGTTTTTCTTGTCTCTAGGGCTAGCTTCAAGTTTGGGGCTAAGGGCTTTCACTTTCTAGGATTTGCTAGTGGTGTCGACTGTGTCATGTCGTCTTCAGTGCTGTTGAGAATGACCTCTAGACTTCAACCTCAAATCTATCTCAAATCTCAAAGGCTGGTCAGATTTGAGCTTGAAGCTCAAATCAAATCAAATCATATCAAATCATATCAAATCAAATCTGGTCACTAAAAAATCCCTTTAAAAACCATTAAATTTCATTTATAAAACGTTTTATCAGTTTCAATTTTTGCTTGCCATGTTTAAAAAACAATGAATGATTATAGTTTGAAGGTTTAACATCTATGGGTCGGCTTCTTTTTTTAGCTGTCAGAATAGTAACTATTCCAGAATAGTATACTATTCAATATTATTCTTGATCTCGAATATTCTTTGACGTTTTAAATTCTTTATACTATGAATAGTTTACTATTCATAAATAGTGTAGTGCTCTAATTTCCTGTCTAGAAATAGTTTGAATAGTATACTATTCACACTGTCAGCCTGTGACAGAACTGTAGCTAGCACGAGGCTCAGATAACAGATTAGAAGGTCTGTTCCTAGAAGCGTTCCCTAGAAGTCTTACTTCAAAGTTCGGTTCTCCTAATAGTCAATCTGGATGCCATAAACAAAAGCCGTCCTGGAGCTGTATTGATAGGTGTGGCTATGGGCGTATGCGTTGACACTTGGCCCTGCAAGGCAGATCACGCGTTCTCTCAACGCCACCAACCGGCCCACGCCAACGCTTAGTGGTAACGCGGCTACAAGCATTCACGTCACACATGCCCATCCTCCCAAGGCGTGTGTCCACACACGCTCTCAGAGTCTGCACTCAGATCTCAATCGATTTCAATTGCCACACAGAGGCTAAGGATCGACCTATAATATACAAACTTCCGTTTCCTCGCTCTCTTCCTTTTTATGCCCTTAAAACCTGATCCCTCGATCAAACATCAACACCACATAAAATCGAGTTACTCGTGAAATCGATATGCAATGACCGACCATGACTGGTGGCTTCAGACTTATCTCACACCATAACGAACAGACTCATGCCCATGCACGTGCATTTATACGCTCTTTACCAAGCAAGTTCTGCCTTCAAAATTAATTGGCCTCTACGCACACATGATCAGAACTAAAACACATTCTTCACACAATCTTGTCTGAGCCTTGCACTCATGCAGGGCGTTTTTAGGTTCGATCGATTCGATTCGGGAAGAAGAAAGAAGTAGAGATAAAAGAAAGGAGCATACCTCTCAAAACAGGAGTGACGTGAAGAGAGATTCATCATGAATCAGAGAGTGGAAAAAAGAGATATCGTAACATAGTGAGGCGAGCCACGGGACCGGCCAATCCCGGGGTGAGCCGAACTAACGTGCACCGCCGCCGCACGGGACGCCCGCAGCTCAGAGACCAACACACGCACGCAGGCTCATGGAGGCGCCGCCATGCCAGTCTGTATTAGAAGAGAATTAAATAAAATAGAAATAAAATGCAATTAACTTAATTAGCTCCGTATAACCTGGATTGAGTAAACAACAGTTGCTTGCAAAGCTTCTAGAAGCAGTTTGGAAGTGAACTTTGAACTGACAGACTTTCCGTAGTAGAGATCTAACTAAACTAAGTGCGATCACTTAGGAGAAGAGGAGTTACCTCCTTACGTGGTAGCACAGAGCCTGGTTGATCTCTCCAGGACTTCTGTTGCTTGGTCTAATCCTGTAACAGTCATCTTCTTTCTTGGCAAGTAAATTCTTTTCTTCTCCCACGACTCTCTCTCGATGGAGCAGGTTCTGCAGCAATTGCTGGAGGGGCAGCAATTCATGCAGCAGCAGATGATCCAGGTACAGCAGACGTAACAACTTCAGCAACAACAGATGGACGCTCTAGAAGCACAGTAGTAACAAACAGCCACCGACGGGGGCCCAATCCATCAACAGCAGCAGCAGACACCAGAACAGCAGCAGCAGCAGCGGATGAATCAATAGCCGACTTCTCCACCTCCCCAGCGGTCGAACTTCAAGGCGAAAGAGCCGCCGGTGTTTCATGGGGACCGAAAGTTGCTCGAAGGTTGGGTTGCGGATATGAGGGAATACATACAGCTCTCCGATATTCAGGTGTCGAAGCAGTTGGGGTCTGTGCGTCAGTACTTCTCCCGATTCCTCAAGCAATGGTATGACAAGACGCAGAGGTCCGCCTCTCCTTTTGTCAACGTAGAAGATCTCTTCACCCGTCTGTCCGAGCGTTTCCCCGATCCAAACAAGCAGACAGACTTGAGAGGGGAAGTCCGGAACGTCCGTTGTCAGGGCAATGAGGGGGTTCACAAGTACTCTGTCCGATTCAACGATATTGCAGAAGGAATCGTTGATGTAAGTGAGATCGATTTGATATACGACTACATTCGGGGCCTTTCGGATAAGGTGAGGAAGGAAGTGAGGAGGAAAAAGCCTGACAGTCTCGATGCTGCGATGAAGGATGCAGAGGAGGCCGAGCAACTGTTGAGTGGGGGGAGAAAGAAAGACTACGGGGGTCAGGGCAGAGACGGGCGAAGTGATTCGCACCCGCCTTTGCAACCTCAGTCCCAATCAAACGATGGGCCCGTCCCGATAGATCTCAACCGAATCTCCCGAATTTATTCCCTTTCCCGAGATGAGATCAAGAGGCACATTCAAGAGAATAGGTGCTTCAATTGTCACGCGGTGGGACACTCTGCACGCCAGTGTAGGAACCGCAAGCAGCAACAGCAACAACAGGGTCCTAGGGGTCACGGGGGTCAGAGAAATTTCTATGGAGGTCAAGGACGCATGCACAACCTACAGAGTGGGGTGCAGCAGCACTACGGTGGTTCGATGCAGGGACAGTGGGGGAATCCAGTCATCCCACAGGGGCTTACGCCTCCCTCTGAACTGTGTCCACCACCGCAGTTCCAGGGGAACCCTCCCCAGTGGTCACAGCGCCAGCAGCAGAATGCACCCCCGAGAGGGATGTACTCCACGACTGGGGGCAGGACAGGCAGGAGGGGGAAATTGATCACCTTCTACGGCACAGCGAATAGTATCCCAATCCGTGCCCTTTAGGATCCAGGGGCGGACTCCATTTATGTGAGCAAGAGAGTCGTTGAGGCCGAGGAGTTCCGTTTGTCTGCCTTGGAGCCTTCCACATGCAAAGGGGGCATCCGTCTCGATGGTGTGCAGGCTCCTTTGACTACTGTCCAATGGGAGGCGCCCGACATCGATCTGAGAATTCAGGACTTCGCAGCCCCTCTGACCATGACTGTACTCGATCTGGACGAGGATTATGATGTGGTCCCGGGGATGCCCTTCTGTGAGACCTTTAAACCCCTTCCCGATTTCGAAGCGAAGTGTCTCTTCATCGCTGCAGATCGTTCTCCCTCCGGGTCGTAGTTCACACTGTATGACTCGAAAATCTACCACATTCCGGGGGCCGAGCCTGAGCCCCTGACCTGCAAAGAGATCCGTAGGTTTCCAAGAAGGAATCTACCACCTTCCGGTGCTACCGTCTTGAAGTCTGCCCTCTTTCCTCCATTTCCTCCCCCCTGGAGGTCAACCGAATCTAAGGAGCCACGACACAGATCCTCTGAAGCCCCCGCCTCTCTTGTCATTCCCACCCGATCACCCGGTCAATTCGGATGATTATACAGATTTCTGCAGGGAAGTGCAGGAGGAAGGAATGAGGCCGGGGATGAGGAAGGTTCTGGAGAAGCATTTCAGCATCTTCCTGAATGAGATTCCCACCCTCCCGCCCAAGAGGGAAGTCGAGTGTCACATCAAACTCGAGCTAGGTCACCACCCACCTGCTCAAGCTCCATATAGGCTCACCTACGGGCAGCTTGATGAGCTCCGAAAACAGTTGGAGTCGTACTTGGCCAAGGGTCAGATCCGCCCTTCCAACTCCCCGTTTGCTGCCCCTGTCCTTTTTGTCACGAGGGCTGACGGCACTCAACGTATGTGTATTGATTACACGCAGCTGAACAAGATCTGTGGGAGGGACAGATATCCCCTGCCGCATCCGTATGACTTGATTTCCCGCCTGCACGGGGCTAAGTACTTCTCGTCTCTCGACTTGAGACAGTACTTCCATCAGATCCGGGTGGCTGAGGGCGACGAGGAGAAGACTGCTATCGTAACAAGGTATGGTACGTTTGAGTGGCTGGTCATGCCGTTTGGTTACTGCAATGCGCCTGGTATCAGCATGCGTATGATCAGTAAGACATTGCGCCCTTTATTAGACATGTGTATAATTGTTTTTATTGATGATCTCTTGATTTTCTGCCGCACTCCTAAGGAACACGAGAGAGATGTGAAGGCCGTCCTCCAGCTCCTCGCCGACGAGTCTCTCTATGTCAAACTGTCGAAGTATGATTGGTTCCGGACGGAAGCCAAGTTCCTGGGGCTGGTTATCAGTGAGGGTGGATTCAGGCCTGCGCCTGAGAAGGTGCAGGGACTCCAGGACTTCCCCAAGCCGACCGACCGCACTTCACTGCGTCAGTTTTTGGGGTTAGGGAATTAGTTTCGGAAGTTTGTTAGGGGGTACAGCCAGGTTGCTTCTCCCCTTCTCTCTCTTCTCCGCACCTCAATCCCCTTTGTGTAGGAGCCTGTGCATGATCAGGCATTCGTTGCTCTAAAGAAAGCCGTCTTTGAGCTTGCCACCCTTGCACTGCCTGACCCCAGTCAGCCTGTCTACATTGCACACGACGCCTCACAGTTGCATCAAGCCATCGGAGCAGTTGCCATTCAGCGCTGTCAGAAGACAGGGGCATACCGTCCGCTTGCCTTCGGCTCCCGCCGCCTGACCCCCACTAAGGCACGCTACCCAGTGAGGGAGTTAGAGCTGTTGGCGATTGTCCATTTTGCGAAAGTTTGACGTCATTTCCTGACGCCCGGGTCGGAGTTTTGGACAGATCACAAGAGTTTGGAGAATTTGGGGAAGTTGTTTGAGCACTGTAGTCTGCGTGTGAGACGGTGGATTAAGTTTCTAGAGGAAGTGGCGGTTCCGATCAAATATATTCCGGGGAGGGCGAACATCATTGCCGACGCACTTTCCCGCAATCCGCCCCCTTTGGTCCAGTCCTCCCCTTCTGCCCCTTTACCATCTGTTAGAGTGAGGCAACCCACCCCGCCGACGGTCAGTCAGGCCGACAGTCCTGATGACGATGAGGTCCCAGGGCTTGAACCTGAGTATGAGGATGAGGGGGCAGTTGTTGGCGAGACCCGTTCTTTGGGGGGGGGGCACGGGGGTACTGAACAGCGTCAATGCCGGACAACCTTGAAGATTGACGGAGATGTTGAGCTGCAGAGGCGCTGCAGAGAGGAGTGTGCAAATGATCCTTAGTTTGCCCCAGTGCATGCTCACCTGAAGAATTCTCCAAACAAACTTCCCCCCCCTTATCTGGTGCCCCGTTTGAAAGGTCTCTCTCTGAGAGAGGGTTTGTTGTTCCGGGGGGACCGCCTTTGTGTCCCTCGCTCACAGCGCACGGCTCTTATTCAGGAGAGCCACTCATCTCCAGAGAGTGCACACTTTGGGGTGACCGTTGGGAAAACCTACAGTCGAATGGCAGAGAGGTACTTCTGGCCTCAGATGTAGAGAGATGTACGCAGATTCGTTTATGCTTGTGATCCCTGCCAGAGAAGCAAAGCTCCCAGCCGAGCGCCACCCGGTCTCCTCCGACCGCTCCCTGTTCCCAACTACCCATGGGAAGTCACTCAAATTGATTTCCTCATTAGACTGCCCACCTCTGGGGATGAACAGTTTGACTATCTTATGGTTGTCACTGACTCTCTGTCAAAAGGGGTATGCCTAATCCGGACCCACACAACAGTAACAGCAGAGCAGGCAGGCCGGCTATATTATGAAAACGTCACAGTAAAGAAGGGGTGGCAGCGTACGATCCTCAGTGACAGAGACCCCCGTTTTCTATCTCGATTCTGGCAGACCCTACACACCCTCTCAGGCACGCACCTGTCGTTCTCCACGACGGCACACCACGACACACCAGGGTCAGCAGAACGCATGAATCGAACAATCAAGAAGGCCCTCCGTTGTCTCGTTGAGACCCAGCATCACCGATGGGCAGAATTCACCCCGTCCCTTGAGTTTGCATACAACACATCTGTCCATGTTGGGACAGGTCGCTCTCCTTTTTAGCTTGAACAAGGAAGAGAACCCTTCATGCTCCCTACTCTTTCTCTTTCCCCTTCTGTCCAGCCTTCCCCCAAGGCCTCTGACTTTTTGAAGGAACACAGAGAAGCCATTGAGTCTGCCCGCGCCTCTCTCGAAGCAGCCCAGTCCAGTCAAATCTGAAATGCCAACAGGCGACGCCGCCCAACCGACGACATCAAGGTGGGGGACTATATGCTTGTCCATCGCTCCTGGTGGGCAACTGCTGCAAAGCCCGATGTTCCCCTGTACAGCCACAAGCTCGACAGCCTGTGGTTCGGTCCCTTCAAAGTGACCCAGTTCGATCAGTCCCGAGACAATTTCGAAGTCGCCCTGCCAGTGGGAAGCCACAAAGACCCCCATGTGCACACGTTGCTGTGCAAGCTGTACTACCACGAAGGACGGGGCCGTCCGGCCGTCCGATTGCCCTCCTGGGCCGACGAAGAGTATGAAGTCGAAAAGGTCCTCGGTGTTCGGAAAAGAGGCAGAGGAACCCAATACCGCGTGCAATGGGTGGGGTTCCCTGAGAGTGAAGCGTCTTGAGAGCCAGTCTCCCACCTCCGAAATGCGAAGGAGAAAATCGAAGAATTCAAACGACGATCAAAGTGAATAGACAGGAATTGTACGGTCAATTTTGGTTGGCAGTTAACCGCAGAAAAGCTGAGAAGAAGGACAGAGCGTGTGGGACACATGCTCCAAGGGGGAGGGGCACGTAACATAGTGAGGCGAGCCACGGGACCGGCCAATCCCGAGGTGAGCCGAACTAACGCGCACTGCCGCCGCACGGGACGCCCGCAACTCAGAGACCAACACATGCACGCAGGCTCATGGAGGCGCCGCTATGCCAGTCTGTATTAGAAAAAAATTAAATAAAATAGAAATAAAATGCAATTAACTCAATTAGCTGCGTATAACCTGGATTGAGTAAACAATAGTTGCTTGCAAAGCTTCTAGAAGCAGTTTGGAAGTGAACCTTGAATTAACAGACTTTCCGTAGTAGAGATCTAACTGAACTAAGTGCGATCACTTAGGAGAAGAGGAGCTACCTCCTTACGGATATGCATAAAAAGATAGGGATTAAGACGCAGGGGAGAAAATGTGCATGGTACTGCACCGAAAGGATCCTTACAGGAAAACTTGACAGAAGAATTGGGGAAAATAGAAAAGTAAGACAGAAAGTGATCTCGAGTCATTCCATTTAATGTCAGTGTGTCAGTGCGTCAATCAGTGTATCAGTACGTCAATCAATGTACACACCTCTCCCTCCTCACGAAAGAAGTACGTTAGCAACTTCTTGAGCTGTTGTCTATATTTCAGTGTGTAAGTTCTTTTCCTTCTTTTTCTTTCCACCTTTCCTCTATTTTCATTCCTTCTTGTTCCAGCTTTTATTTGCTTTCATTTCTTCTCCTTCTACTCTTCATTCTCTTCCTTCCTTCATTCCTTCTTTCCTTTTTTTCTTTCTTTCTTTCTTTCTTTCTTTTCTTCTTTCTTTCTTTCTTTCTTTCTTTCTTTCTTTTCTTCTTTCTTTCTTTTTTTCTTTCTTTCTTTCTTTCTTTCTTTCTTTCTTTCTTTCTTTCATTCTATTTCTAATCAGCAAGGCACAAGAAAGTCAAGGAAAAGAGTGAGGGAGAATAGATTGACGAGAGCAAAGCAGATAATAAGAGTAACACAAAGAAAAAGAGACATACCTGAATGTTTCCATGAATCCTTTGTTTCCTTCCCTATTTCCCTCTTTGTCAACGAAGTCTTCGAAGCTTCCTGAAGGCTCTGATCGCGTCCTTTGCGTTTTTCAAGTTCTTGGGCGGTTTTCACATCGCTTCAGTCTTCGAATATCCCTTCCAAACCACACGATACTCCAGCGTCCTCCCTTTCCCTCGCATGTCAACGACCCTATCGACCTCCCACTCCACCTCCTTGAATCTTGGCAAGAGCACACGGGGTGGAGGGTCTTCGGGGGAGACAGGGTATGCCTTTATATAAGAGATATGGACAACTGGATACTTCTTGACTCCAGCGGGGAACATGAGTTCATAACTCACCCCCCCCACCTTCGTATCAATCTTGAACGGCGCATACCAAATGTGGCTCAGCTTGGCTTTCCGTTCGGAAGGAAGGCGCTCACTCTCAAAAAATTTCCTTCATTCCTTCTTTCCTTTCTTTCTTTCTTTCTTTCATTCTGTTTCTAATCAGCAAGGCACAAGAAAGTCAAGGAAAAGAGTGAGGGAGAATAGATTAACGAGAGCAAAGCAGATAATAAGAGTAACACAAAGAGAAAGAGACATACCTGAATATTCCCATGAATCCCTTGTTTCCTTCCCCATTTCCCTCTTTGTCAACAAAGTCTTCGAAGCTCTCTGAAGGCTTTGATAGCGTCCTTTGCGTTCTTTAGGTTTTCGGGCGGTTTCCAAGTCGCTTCAGTCTTCGAATATCCCTTCCAAACCACATGATACTCCAGCGTCCTCCCTTTCCCTCGTATGTCAACGACCCTATCGACCTCCCACTCTACCTCCTTGAATCTTGGCAAGAGCACACGGGGTGGAGGGTCTTCGGGGGAGACAGGGTACGCCTTCATGTAAGAGACGTGGACAACTGGATACTTCTTGACTCCAGTGGGGAACATGAGTTCATAACTCACCCCCCCGACCTTCTTATCAATCTCGAACAGCACATACCAAATGTGGCTTAGCTTAGCTTTCCGTTCGGAAGGAAGGCGCTCACTCTCAAAAAATTTCTAGTGCACTAGCGCCCAGTCTTCTGGAACGAAAGTCGCTTCCCTTCTCTTCTGGTCGGCCTTCCTCTTTGCTTCTTCATTCGCTCTCTCAAGTCGCTCCTTCATCTCTTTAAAGAGGGCCTGACAGCGCAGATGAAAGTCTTTTGCTACTGTCGCTGTGCGTCCTACAACCAGTAGAGACGGGAAAGTCCTTGCCTCCAAGCCGTAAAGAACTGCATGTGGTATTGCCTTCAAACCTGAGTACGTACTTGAGATGCACGCAAACTCAAGCGATGACAGAAACTTGGGCCACTCAGACTGATGATCTCCACAAAAACATTGCAATATTATCTCCAGCGTTCGGTTAAAGATCTCACTCTGCCTGTCTGTCTGAGGGTGCCCGGATGATAACATCATCAGGCGGGTCCCTGCCAGTTTGTACAGTCTTCTCCAGAACTCCGCCATCCACCTTGGGTCTCGATCTGACACAATGATAATCTCCAACAGGAGACCGTGGGAGCAGACAATGTGATCATAAAAGAGGCGCGCTGCTCCTTCTGCAGTGATCGTCATCACACACGGAATCTAGTGAGACCGCTTGGACAAACGATCAACCACAGTCAGAACTGAGTCCACCCACTCACCTTGAAAGTGTACACGTGGGAGGGCATAGATAAAATCTATCGAGACCGAATCGTAAGGCCGAGCAGGAATAGGCAGGGGTTGCAAAAGTCCGAAAGGCTTCTGATTCGCTTGCTTGTTCTGGAGGCACGCGTCACAGCGAGGAATATAGGCAGCGACTGAAGAGAACATGTTTGGCCAGTAAAAGTCTTCAATCAGTCGTAGGTAGGTTTTCTCAATCGCCAAATGCCCCGCGCCTGGGACGTCGTGACACTCAAAGATCAGATTTCTCTGCAATTTCTTCATGGGGATGACCAGCCTGTTCTTATAGTAGAAGAGTCCGTCTCTCATCTCCATATGTGACAGTTGAAAGCGCAAGAAAGGCGGCGGCTCCTCTCGCTTCTGTCCCTTAGCACGTGGAGACAGAAAGAACAGGGCATCGTGAAAGAATTTGTCTTTCCGATAGCCATCTCTGACTTTCTGGAGAAAGTCTTTATCTAGAAGGAGGCTGCTGCTCGTCTGCAAACAAATCTCATAACCCATTGCTGCGTATGCTCTTTCTGAAAGAGGATGCTGAGACAAGGCGTTGGCGAGAGTGTTCTTCGTACCTGGGAGGTACTTCAGCTTCACCCCCAGCTCCTGCAGGAAAGACATCCATCTCCTCACACGTCCTCGAGCTTCTGCATAAGATGCAGCTGTCAAGTCGAGTGTCTTGAGGCTCTCATAGTCTGTCCACACTGTCGTCGTCTCACTGACGTACGGGTACCAGTGTTTGAGGAGAAAGATGGCAGCAAGCAACTCCTTCTCTCTGATTGGGTAGTTCCTCTCCTCTTTCATCAGTGTTCTCAATGCGAAGGCCACCGGACGGAGCCAACCAACACATGGGTCCTGCTGCATCAATGCACCTCCGAGTGCATTCCTCTGTTCAGACACGTCCCCGAAGATCTTAAATGGATGTTCAGGATCGGGGATGTACAGCGAGGTGATGTTGATGATCGCTTCCTTTAGTGAGCAGAAGGCTGTCTTCATCTCCTCGATCCACGTGAACTTCACTCCCTTCTTCAATGCCTTCGTCAGGGGCTGCGCGATCGACACAAAACCTCTCATAAACTTCCAAACCTAATTGGCTGCCCCGAGAAAGATTCGCAGCTCGTGTAGGTCTTTTAGATCCGGCCAGTCTCGAATGAGCTCGAGTTTCAGGCGTTCGGGCATGATGCCCTTCGCGTCGATGACAAACCCCAGGAAGTGGGTGCTGTTGGTCAAGAACTCGCACTTCTTGATCTTGACATAGAGATTGCTCACTCTCAAGAGATCCAGTACCCACTTAATGTCCTTCATATGCTATGCCAGTGTCCGGCTGTACACAAGGATGTCGTTGATGAAGACGATGACACACCGGCCTAGTGCAGGTCGTATCGCAAGCGTAATCAGTCGTATGCTTGCGGGCGGTGCATTCGAGACACCGAAGGGCATTACTAACCACTCAGATGTTTCCTACCTGGTGATGAAAGCAGTCTTGTAGCTGTCTCCCATTGTAATGCGGAGCTGGTGGAAAAACTGACGCAAGTCTAGCTTCGTGAACCATCTCTTTCCAAAGAAGGTCTCCATCAGCTCCTCTGCATGCGGGAGTGGGAAGGTGTCCTTCACCGTCACCTTGTTGGGAGGTCTGTAGTCGATCACCATGCGGAAGGTGCCATCCTTCTTCTTCACAAAGAATGCCGGCGCACCGAAGGGGGACGTCGAAGGACGAATGAACCCCCCGTTGGCGTGGGCTGGTCGGTGGTGTTGAGAGAACGTGTGATCTGCCTTGTGGGGCCAAGTGTTAACGCTTAGTGGTGGCGCGGCTACAAGCATTCACGTCACACAGCCGACCCATAGATGAAGTGGTAGGAGGTTAATTTCACTTGGCAAACTTTTTATCTCATTATTGCCTCAAAAGTTCAATTAAACATAAAGTGATAATAAATGAAAAAAAGTAAGTGTCGACACTGTACTAAAATATAAATGTTATTGACAGTTAGTGTCATCATGATTCTAAGCTCAAGTGTCGACACTGATATGTACCTATATGATATTTAACAACTCTACTAGCTATAACAAAGCTTTGACGCTATACGTTTGAATCAAAATTATCGAATTATATCGAATCCGTTTAATATACCTTGTATACATCTATTATAACTCTAGCTATAACTACTACTCTAATAATTTAGCTAATAATTTTGGTGATCAGTATAAAAGCGGCAATTAAAATAAAATTTTAAGTCCTAATTTAAAATTATATCTATATGATATAGTCTAGGATATAGTACTTCTATTACGAGTTAAAGAGGCTACTCGGAAGGTTTAACTCTGACTCTGTATACCAAACTCCGTAATGTCACACAGTCTCTTTCACCGGCAATCACAGGTAAGCTGAGCTAGAAGCTGAGTCACCATGCAGCTCTTGAATCCATGCCTCAAAGTCATTAGATTAAACATGCGCCAAAAAAAACATATACACAGATTGTGACACATGCCAGCTGACTGCATGTGGCAGCACCTCAACATGAACACGCAAGAACATATCGAAAATACCCCCCCCCCAAAGACCGCATCGATCGGAGCCACCACCTCTCCCCTGCAGAGGCTCCAGCACCGTCCCAACTTTCCCACAATTGTGCCGTGCATAAGACTGGTCCTAGGACTGGTCACGCAGAACACAGAGATTTCATACTTTCTCTGCTGTTTGCTTAAGGCGACTAGAGATGAAACGGCGCTAGTGCTTGCATGCGGGCACCAATAAATCCCTTAAATCCCCTGACCAAAATTAGGTCCCGACAGGCTGCCTGGACTTGACACTCTCTGAGATGCATTGTTCTCTGTCCAACTGACGCACGCAACCATGCATTTCATACTGTCCAAATGTCCCACTTCCTCTCTGCTTTTGTCACACTGTCCGCATAAACAACGATCAATCATGCAACGCTAATGAACAAACGGAACTCTGCAGGAGGTGTGGGAAGCCGTAACTCTGTCCGTATCAAACGGAGCAAGCTGGGTATCCCTTCTGCCTTTTCCTGGCAAGGAGCGGCAGTTGTCTCCCCTGCAAGAGCCTCACAGAAAAATTGAACCCCTCTTGCTTTTCTCATCCTTCTCCCCCCCTCCCCTCTCAGTTCTTCAAATTTCTGGTCGTCCGGTCCGCTCAAACACCTACACAATTGCTTTGAAGCACGCTCATCGGGGCTTCCATGGTAGCGGTACAAGATGGATGCGAGCATCCTGAACAAAACACAGACAAGAAAAGCAAGCTTCGCACCTTTTCTCGGCAGCAGCACCACTCACGTGCATCAACGATCGATGTCTGTCATGAAAATCTCTGGGACTCTGTCTGTCTTTCACTTGACGGTCTAGGAGTCAATCAGAAGAATACTCCGATTTGATCTCTCACCCATTCCAAGCAGGAGGAACCTGACGGTAGCCAGAAAGCGCGAAAGTCTCCTTGTGCGTCTTCTCTGCGGTGAGAGACACATGGAACTCCAACGCCCCTCCCTCGGTCGCTGCCGCAGCATCAAGAAGTTTCGATGCAGGACAGAAGCTTGAAAATCCCCAGTCACGAACGCCCGAGAAATCCTTCATGAGCTGCATCTCAGGAATACCGTTTCCGTTTAACACACGTACACTGTATATGACCACCCCCTTGAAGTCATCCAAATTCCTCACAAACAACCCGGCCTTTCCCGATTCACTTGTGCCGTAACCTCCCGGGTACACTTCCAAGCAGAAACGGTGCCCCTGCATCATGCATACAGAAATTAGGCAGAGATGCAACACACATCAATTCTTCGATGGTAGACCCCATGCATGCATCAGTCATTGGAGACAGAACGCATACACTAAGCAATGATTGCAGAGCGCTGGATACGAGCGCGCTCCCAAGCTAGTATTCCGGAAAGAAAACAACGGGCAGATGAGAAGGCTGGAGAAGAAGAGAGGTCCAGGAGCAGACGAGAGAGAGGTGCAGAAAAAGGGTTTTTGAACAGCAGAGAAAAACAAGAATCAAAATCTCCAAGGAGAGGGGATCGACGGGCCAACAGACAAAAAAAAAGGGTAGCATATGCACAAAGGCAAAAACGAAAAAAAAAGACCAATAAAAAAAAGGAAGCAAAAGAAAGAGCGAAAAAAGTCTGGAAACACCTACTCACAAAAGAAAGAGAGGAAGGAAGGAAGGAAGGAGAGAAGGAAGGAAAGAAGGAAAGAAGCAAGGAAAGAAGGAAGGAAGGAAGGAAGGAAGGAAGGAAGGAAGAAAGGAAGGAGAGAAGGAAGGAAGGAAAGAAGGAAGGAAGGAAGAAACGAACGAACGAACAAAAAGAAAAAAAAGAAAGAAAAGAAAGAAGAAAAGAAAGAAAAGAGAGAAAAGAAAGAAAAGAAAGAAGAAAAGAAAGAAAAGAAAGAAGAAAAGAAGGAAAAGAAGGAAAAGAAGGAAAAGAAGGAAAAGAAAGAAAAGAAAGAAAAGAAAGAAAAGAAAAGAAAGAAAAGAAAGAAAAGAAAGAAAAGAAAGAAAAGAAAGAAAGAAAGAAAGAAAGAAAGAAAAGAAAGAAAGAAAGAAAGAAAGAAAGAAAGAAAGAAAGAAAGAAAGAAAGGAAGAAAAAAAGAAAAACAGAAAGGAGGGAGGGAGGGAGGGAGGGAGGGAAAAGAACGGGGAAGGAGGGAAGGAAGAAGAAAGAGAAAACGGAACTGAGAGGGAAGAGGGAATAAAAGATGCTCGACAGAGACAGACAGAGATGCGGGGTCAAAGACGATGAGGGAGGACATAAATGAAAACAGCTTTTGTATGTGAGACAAAAGTCGGTCGGACCTTCAGAGAGAAGGTTGCACACTGGAGCCGATCGTTCTTCCCGAGCCGCGGAGCCTTCGCCTTGAAGTTCGGAAGTCTCACGGTTCCCTCCACTGTGTCTGCAGAAGAAGTGAGGAGGCAAGGGGGACAGGAAAGAAGGGACAGCATCTGCATGCACAGATGCACACCAATACTGGATCAGCAGAGGAGCGTTGGGGAGGAGAAAACCGACCAGGAGACTTCATGATCTCTACTTCGCGCTGGAGGAGCTTGAAGTGCTTCTTCACGCTGGCGTCATCGTGCTCGTCCAGCTTCTTCCTCTTCACTCTGTCCCCACAACCAGCAACAGGACAGTTCACAAGCTGCTCTTTACAGTCGGTCTTCTTGTGTTCAGCGATTTCCCCCCTTAGACACTTTTGCCCGCACCTGTTGGGGCAGGAGACGCGAACCTTTTTGCAGGCTTTCGAGTGGGCGGTCTTGGTGCCAAAGCGCACTGGCTGCTCACACAACTCACAGGGGATGAGGCGAAACTTGCAGTCCACTTTGTGAGCGGCAAGGGGCCCTCTCTTCATTTTCTGTGTGCAACCTTGGAAGGGACACTTCGTCTCCTGCTCAGGACATTCCTCATCAAGGTGCTTCTCCAATTTCTTCTTCGTCCCTGTAAACCCACAACCATCCTCGTGATTCAGGCACTTCCACTCGACCTCTTCAATGAAATTCCGCAGCTGGGGCGGGGACGTTTCCAACGTGGAAAAGGGTCCCCGGCAGGTTGGGCACTTCTGGGCGAGACCTTCAGTCTGGCGTCTCTCGTACTCTTTTGTGATGCAAGGACCACAGAAGACGTGCCTTGCTTTGCAGTTCACCTCTTTTGCATCTTCTATGTAGTCCTTGCAGATCGGGCAAAGAGCGTTCTCCGCATGGCTTTTGTTTCCAGGAGCAGCGAAGGAGGCATCAAGGAAAAGGCGCCTGATTTCGTCCGACATTTTGAGAACTTTCGAAAGAGTCGGAACGAAAACAAGCACGCACCTTGCTTCGCGCGCAAGGTCTTGTGAAGTCAAGAAATCACTGGGAACCTCTGGATATAGCTGTACTCTCACCAGGACAAAGGATTCCCTCTCTTTTCCTTCCAGGCTCCTTACGGAATTGAGCCCCAAAATTATTCCTGCCATGGAGACGCCATGCATGGAGACGCCTTACGGAATTTAGCCCCAGGATGCCCCAGGCTAGTTATATGCATGAATAGTTTGGTCTATATAGCCGCGCGAATAGATAATTGACAAAAAACTTTGACCCCTATACAGCTGCATGCAACAATTTGCGCGCGCAACTTAAACCGCGCGCCTCCTTGAAATTCCGCAGTCGATATATATATATATATCTGAAATCACTTTCACATGCAATGCAGGTGAGTCACAAAAATGGAGTTAAGCTACCGAAAACGGATCCTTCTTCTTCCCATCTTGCTTTTTGTGCAGTAGAAGAAAGACCGCAAAGAAACTGTCTGTGCAGAAATTTCCTCTTCGCGCCCCGCACGCACGCGATTTGAGGCGATGTTCTCGTCATGTCCCCTGGGACTGACCTGACTTGTGGTTGAAACCTTGCATGGCAAGAAGATTCGAACAAACTCGGAAAGAATGAGCCCTGTAACGGTGGATCCTCCTGAAGGCTCCCGATCCATGTCAATGTCTGGAGAGGAGGACATGGAGAAGTCTAAGAGGAGAGGTGAGTCTTGTTGCTGTGCATCCATACATGTCTGTATGTATACATAGACGGGAGCTAGGGAGGCCTCATGAACGTACAGGTGCATGCCTACGTGTCTACACAGACCTGCAAGGGTCTCATGCGTATATGTGCTCCTCATTTGGCGGATGGCATTGTGTTTCATCAATTGGTTGCCTGAATCATTGCTCACGGACGAGCTCACAGGATGCGTATAGTGCAAGGGGCATACACCGCAGACTGACTGACCGCGCTACGTTGACTTGTCTGTGGTTTTGCGGGTCTTTAAGACCTCACTCAATCGCTGATGACGTGGTGCATGACTGACTGTCTGGGTGGCTCCATCTTGTACTTTCTTGAGAGTCAACCAGTGTGCGTATGTGTGCAGAAGCGAACCTTCCAATCCGTGCATGCATGCACGGTTGAAATGCTTTAGTACCCCTTTGGTCCTGCATGCTTGAAAACAATTGTCCGATTTGTCTCTCTTTGCGCATCCAGATTCCAAATCAGGGAAGAGGCTGGCCTACAAGACGGCATTACTCGACCTTTTTGCTGCAACAGTCGTGTGCGCCTACTTCTGCCTGGTGATGGTTCTCTGTCTCTCCCACTCCCACCGGACCTCGGGGAGGCGGGTTGACAAGACTCTTTTGAGTCTCGAGGGTCTTCTTCTGGTCCTCTTTCTGGTAGAATCTCTGTACAAATCAGTCCGATCCGCTGCTCCCAAGGTCCTCGAGAGATGGGATCTTTTTGACCTGGGCCTCATTGGACTGTCTCTGTGTCTCACGGGGGCGTTGCTACACTTTCCTAGCAAGCAGAAGATGCTCATAGGCCCAGCAGATGCATTCAGAGTTGTTCTACTTCTTCGTAAGTGGAAACTTTCGGGCTTGGTCTTCCGAAGACTTGGCGACACAGTTTCTGTCGGGTTGATGTCACCTCTCCACAGGTGTCTCTTCCTTCTCAAAAGAGCGCAGAATGACATGGACAGTGCAGAGATTGCCGAAGTGATTGCCCTCCTCAGTTCTGGAGACCTTTTAGAACCAGGGGAAGTCTTTGACTGTGGGGTGTCCCCTGGAGCCCACAGCTTCAAACAGGAAGCCACTTGGTGGTTCAAAACAGGAAAGAGGGGGAAGCTGTACATTCCAGATCGGGAGAAGGCGTCGGTGTACTTTCAGAGAAAAGACCTGACTACCAAACACAGGCGGCATCTCTCCACAATAGACCAGGTCCCCACCTACACTAGTTTCAAAATAGGGGACGACACTAGGTCCAGTGGTACTGGAAGTGGGCCCGAGAGGGTTGTTTCAAAGGGAAGCGAATCAAGTCCAGAGATGGCAGTGGAAGAGAGCCCTGCGGAAATGTTGGCGAGGGCCAGCGAAAACATTCCGGCAGAGGCTCTGGCGGGACTTCACAAAACCGATTCGGAGGTCGGTAAACAAAAAAAGAATTGGCTGCGTGAGTGTGCGTGTGATGCCCCCCGCCGCTTCAGGCCTTCTCTACATTTTTGCTTCCCTCCGACCCTCGCTGCCTCTCCCTACGCTCTTTCTTTAGCCTGCTTCCGTCCTTGTTTCTTGTTGTCTCTGTCAAGGTCCTGACGTTCTATGCAGCAGTATTCAATGCCTGTATGCATGCATGATGATGTCGATGTTGCGTTGCTTTTGTGCGTTCCTGCTCTGTGGTTCTGCCTGCGCCCTCCTCCTCTCAGTAACGTCCTGGCTTTTTTGGAAGGGATGTTTTTCTTCCTGTCGACCTCTTTTCTTGATTTGAGATTTTTGTCCATACGATGCAGAGCAGATTTTTTCTGCTCTGAAAATTTCTGTTCTGTCCAAACGATGCATGCAGGGCGAGGGATCTTTGGGGCGAGTGTTGAACATCGAACTCTCGGATTCTGTGGAGGCGGAGCTGGTGACCCTCCTCGAGAAGGCGGAGACATGGGAATTCGATGTATTCCGTTTGGAGGTGCGTGCATGGGCAGAAGAGAGAAACCGTTTTGCTGTTCTTCCTCCTTGTTGTGAACGAAAACGGCCCACCAGATTGCGGAGCGGTTAGCCGTAGCTACATCATCATACGTGGTCAGAATAAAGAACATCGACAGTCAAATTTGTGTTCTTGTGGTTGTAATAATCGCAGGAATATAGACAGTCAATTTGTGTTCTTGTGGTTGTAACAATCGCAGGAATATAGACAGTCAATTTGTGTTCTTGTGGGTGGTTGTAATAATCGCAGGAAACGTCTGCCGAGCACTCTCTGGCGGCCCTGTTGAACCACATCACGCTGCGTCACTCTCTGCTGGATGACCTCCAGATCCCCTCAGACAAGTGGCACAGATTCGTGAGGAGACTCGAGAGGGGGTACTGCGCAGAGAACGCGTACCACAAGGCTCTGCATGCTGCCGACGTCACCCAGGCAGCCTACTTTGTGTGCACAGGTACGTGAGGAGTCCAATTTTTCTTCCTTTCACGCCTTCGTCTGTCTGACTGTCTGCCTGTCTGTCTGCCTCTCGGACTGTTATGTACATGAAGAAAAGAAGAGAGAAGAAGAAACACATAGTGTGTGCGTCTGTCCGCCTGTCTGTCAGATTTGTCTATGTGCCTCGTTTGCTGTCTATCGAAACTTTTCTTTCTTATGTCTCTAGCGGTCTTCCTTTTCTGTGGTATGTCTGAAGTGCAGCTCGAGAATGGCGAGTTTTCAGCATCATTTTTTGTCTTGAGTTTGGAAATGCAAACCAAGAGCATAGCTCCAGATCAGTGAGAGAAAGTAAATACAACCATACAAGTGTTTCGAGAACAGCATTTTTGATATTATCTTTCGTGTTGTGTTCCCCCGCTTTCTTTGCAGAGGGGGGCCTGTCGGAGAATATGGCGGATTTCTCGGTGGTTGATTTCTTTTCCGTCGTGCTGGCGGCTGCTGCCCACGACTACGACCATCCAGGAGTCAACAACGCTTTTCTCATGAAGGTCAGGGGGACGCTTTCTCTGACAGATGCATGTGAACGTTTAGATTTTCTAACATGAAGGGAAAAAAACAGAGGTTGGATCGCTTCATCACCGCAAGAAGCGACAAAAAGGGGAAGAAAAAGAAAAGGGCACCGGGCGCCCTTTGTGTGCAACCTTTCTCATTTGCTGTAGAGGGAGGGGTTAGAAAACTTGTTCAGCATCAGAGCAGCTCCGGTCTCTGAAAGACAAAGGTTGTTTCCAGAAATCCGACGCGCTTTTCTCCTGTGACGACCAGCCAGCTCAATGGACAGAAAGTTTTGTGTGTATTCGATTCTGGTGTGGGCGCTCCGAGTCCCGAACTCTGTCTCCCTCCCCGTTTCCCTTTGTGTCGGTGTGCATATGTGCATGTATGTGTATGTGCGTTCACCGACCGATGCATTTTTGTGCACTTCTACTCTGTGCACATGACGCAGACGGGAGACCCGTTGGCGATTCGTTACAACGACCGCTCCGTTCTGGAGAACCACCACATTTCCGCTGTGTGGTCCCTCTTGGTGAGGGAGGACGCCTCCTTCCTGTCCCACCTGCCCACAGAGACCATCGCGGTGATTCGGGAGATTCTCATCACCATCGTCCTGTCCACAGACATGACCCTCCACTTCTCCAAGTTAGGGGCTTTCAAGGCCAAAAGCGCGGCCTCCAAGTCCTGGATAGAGAACCCGAAAATGACCAACGAGGACAAAATGCTCCTCTTCTCGGTCGCAGTCCATGCGTGTGACATCAGCAACCCTGCTCGGTAGGTCAGTCTGTCACTCTGTCTTTTCTCTATGTGAGAGTGGCTAAAAGACTATGATACAATGCTGTTTGTTCTCTCTTCACTGACTTTTTCTGCGCATTTTCCGTTCAAACGCATACAGAGGATACGAGAGACATGATTGTCTATGCTTTTTCATTGTTTCCTCTTCTCAGCCCCCACCACCACACACGCACATCAATGTGACAGCAAAGAAGACCGTTTGCGTCATCTGCACAAACATGGTCCCCCTGTCCCTGTTCTGTGGCTTTGACGTGCTCCTCGCTCCCTCATTGGACACACAAATCAAATACCTCTTTTTTTTTCTTCTTTTTTTTTTTTTCTCCCTCATTGGACACACAAATCAAATCAAATACCTGCAGGCCGCTTCCTGCATACCGCAAATGGACCGAGCTCGTCATGACGGAGTTTTTCTCTCAGGGGGACAGGGAGAGGGAGAACGGCCTTCCGATCTCCATGCTGATGGACAGAGCCAGCACGAACATAGCGAGGGGGCAGGTGGGGTTCATTGACGTCATCGTCGTTCCCCTCCTGACGGCCATGGAAGAGGTCCTCCCAGCCATGAAGGTCTGCACGACCTACATGAAGGGCAACAGAGATTTCTGGGCAGAGAACGAGGCAGCAGCGGAGGCGCAGATGAAGGCAGGGACGCAGAAGGTGCCGGTGCTGCCGGTGTTCTGGCAGCAGTACCATCTAAAACACCAGATGGGAGCAGAGGATGAGGATGGAACGGTCAGTGCTGTAGTGATTCTGCTAGTACAGCAACTGAGGGCATCTGGATGTTGCACGTAGACATTAGACAACCAGAAGCATCACCGTGGGTTCGGACATCGTAATTCATCTGTAAGGCCGGGGAGGGGGGGTACCGTGTGAGAGTCGTTCCTGCCATCCATCCGAGATGACTGTGTTTCCTTTTGCGTCGTCTCATGAGGCATGTAGATACATACGCAGTGTGTGATAGACGTACTCCGCGTGCATCACTTCCGTTTCACTCTCTCTGACTGTCAGTTTTTCTATCTGTCTGTTCATTTGTCCGAATTTCTTTACGCCTTCCTCTTCATCTGTACATCTATCCTTCTGCCTGCTCGTGTGCCTGTGTGTGTGACTTTCTGCCTGTTTACCTGTTTGTGTGTCTGTGTGTTTATCTTTCTTTCTGCCTGTTTGTGTGTCTGTGTGTTTATCTTCTTTTCTGCCTGTTTGTGTGTCTGTGTGTTTATCTTCTTTCTGCCTGTTTGTGTGTCTGCATGTTTATCTTTCTTTCTGCCTGTTTGTGTGTCTGTGTGTTTATCTTTCTTTCTGCCTGTTTGTGTGTCTGTGTGTTTACCTCTCTGTCTGCCTGTTTGTGTGTCTGTGTGTTTATCTTTCTTTCTGCCTGTTTGTGTGTCTGTGTGTATCTCTCTGTCTGCCTGTTTGTATGTCTGTGTGTTTATCTTTCTATCTTCTTGTCTGTGTGTTTATCTCTCTATCCGCCTGTGTGAGTGTGAGTGACTGCAGAACCAACGGCAGGGAGGATCGGACGGGGCGAGGACGACAGGTAGTCTGAGGTCTCGGCGTTCCTCTCTCATGTCTGCCGCCAATCTGCTTTCCCTTCCTTCCCCAACCTCCAAGTCGGCAAAGCGCCACAGCACGTTGACGTGTGCCCCGACAGCGTCCCAAATTCTCAAAAGGGCCGAAAGCTTAAGAAAAGGTCCTAGAAATCGACAAGTGGACTAGTCATGTCATTTGCATGGATGTGTCTGTGTGGATGGATGCACGCATGCGTGTATGCGAGTCGGATGTGTGAATATGAGAGTCGGTGCCGAGGAAATGCCGGCGGGCGTGTGTAGACAATTAATTAATTAAACTTTAGCAGGGAGGGATTTGCATGCATGAGCAGGGAGGGAGGGAGGGATCGTCTCTTGCAAGAGAGAGGCAGAGTGACATGATGATGTGAAGGTAATGAAACCATCCACGCACGAGTCTTTGTGGGGGGTGGGCGAGGAATAACTTTTATGGGAAGCGAAGGGGAGGGCTTGAGGGGTGGGGGAGTAGGGTAAGTGGGTGGCTCTTATTTATTCTTTGTCGAGAGCTGTTCAGGAAGAAAGGGAGGGTTTGCAGGTCAATCACTCGGAACTGCCTTCCCTCCTTTGCTTCCATTTTCGTTCTTTCCCTTCCGGCATGATCTCCTTTACCTGTTTGACGCAAGAACTCCAAAAAAGACTCAGTTGGTCATTGAGTCAACAAGCAAGGGAGTGAATGCTTAGAGAAGAGCTTTTAGCACTCTTGCGTCTAGACACCTTTAGCGCCTTTCGCTTTTCTCCTTTCGCCTGATCCAATCATACAAATCCACTCCTTCGCATTCAATTTTTCCCTCCACCTCCATATTTATCATTCAAGTATCCCACTGGAGTCAAACACCCCCCCGATTTTCTCCTCCGTCTCAGAGTGCTCTGGATACTGCCAAAGAGCGGCCCATACGACTCAAGAACAATGGGTTGACATTCATTCGAGGAAGCAGGCCCACAATATTCAACGACACGTCTGCACTAATCTTTGAGTTCCCGCGAACTGTAAACATCACAACATCCCTCGTTTGTTTTGTCCCCCCCCCCCCCCTCCCTCTTTCTCTCTTTTTCTACCTTTTTCTCACTCAATCGTACAGATAAATTAAAGCGGCAGCTGAGTGAGTCAGCAGGTGAGTGAGTGACTCAGTTCTTCTACGATCCTACCTGCGCTCCTATTACAATTTTAGATGTATAGGAATGTCAGTGCTTATTACTTTGGTCACTAACAGTAGAACACTTTTGCACTGATTGACGCCTATATACTGTCACTCAGTCACTGTCTAGGTCACTGTCTAGGTCACTGTATTACATACTAGGGCCGTCATAGGCTGAGGTATTACACAGTACAGTAATAATATTAATATAATATAATATAGTATGGTAAGGAACACCAATTTGATTTAGCTACCAGACGGCCGGAGCAAAAATCTTTTTCCTTCTTCGGCTTCCTTAGCCTTTCTAGGTGCCAAAAAACTTTTTAATTTCTCATTCTTTTATAGAAAACTCATTATATATATAAGTTAGATCGTCATCGCGAGCATTTATACAAATAGTGACTATCTGTCACCAACCCTGTTTCTCCTCGTTTCTCCTCTCATCCATCATCCTTTCCCTTACTCTCTTAGCTTCTAAGTCCTTCATGCAGATTGAATTCAACATATATATAAATGATATTGTGGTATGTGCATATATGCAGAGCATTTATCTCTCAGCATTGTCTTCATGAAGTCTCTTTATGCGTCTCCGCAGATTTTTTATATATTTTTTTTGTTTTATTTTATCTGAGGCCAGCCAAGCCAGATAGTCTGATTGTCAGACAATGAGTTTTGGAGGATATCCAATTGTTCTGACTCTTCTGAGTTAGTGCTTCCAATTGTGCTCTAGATTGTACTTCTCTCTCAATCTGGGCTTCCCACTTTCTACACGTTTTGATCGCAAATTAACAAACGCTAGAACAAACGTTATATGTCATGATACCCTGCAGTTAACAAAAGCTTAAGTGGTATGCCCACCGGTTTTAAGTGCCCTAGGCTCTCTATACAGAAAAAAAAAAAAAAAGTAATTGCTTATATAAATTAATTACACTTGGACCTTAAGAGTTACTAAAAGACTTTTGTAAACTTTGAAAAACTTAGGTTATAGTGCGGAACCTATCAATCAATCAATCAATACTAGAATTATGTAACTTTTTACTGGTTACCGACGGCTTTTTTTGGCCTGTTAGAGGAGTCAAGTTACCGTAATTTAGCTCTTTTCTAGACCACGTTCAAAGACTTTTTGGGGCCGTTCCCGTGCGTCCGTGCATGGTTAATAACCGTTATACTTCTTGTCTCCCCATCTCTGTCTCTGCAGGTGAAAGTCTATACCGAGTCCAAGCCTGTAGTAACCACAAAACAGCGCACAAGGCACTATAAAACACTCTGAGTCTTAGTCATGCAGTGATTCAAAGCAGAGCCTGAGATCATCACCGACGATTCGGCGACGAACAAGAGCTTCTGTACAAGAAAGTAGTCCGCATTCGCATGGGCAATCACAAAGAGGGAGAGGAGCCCTAGCAGGAGCCCCTTCCTCGATGTTCAGTCAGCCGGGAATCATCCCACGTACATTGAAGGTCTAGTACGTCGTGGCGATCGTGCACCTAGTCGTGCACTAGGTTGGTTGTCCAGCGCGCTACAGCGTCTTTCTTTTCCCCTTTTTCGTTTTTCAAGGACTTTCAAGAAAGATAAGCACATGCAGAGACACCGACAGCACATATAAAGACAGCAGGGCAGAAAAACGAACACACACTGAATAAAGTGAAACATTCATATGCATCACGAACACCGAAAGACACACATACACCTAGCACACACACACACACACACACACACACACACACACACACACACACACACACACAC
>JAHBMJ010000191.1:0-25427 GCA_018398765.1 Chromera velia | reverse complement strand
AGAGAGAGAGAGAGAGAGAGAGAGAGAGAGAGAGAGAGAGAGATGCACATGCACATGCACATATACGCAGGCATTGATCCGCACTCAGATTCTTCTTCCATCCATCAAGAAGGGTTTCGTAAGGGGGCTCGACCTGTTTGTTTGTGCACACAAATTTCTGTACCAACTTCAACCCGCGCACGTCTTCCAGAGAGCCCCGGCAGAACCGAAGGTCAGATCCCCAATCAATCAGCTGAGGAAATAAGGGGCAAGTTTCAGACTTAATTCCGTTCAACAGACGAACTCTCTTAACACATGCATGCATGAGAACTATGCACGACCAGCAGCCTGAGGAGGTAGCGATCTCTTCTCACACACCCACGCATCTGATGCAGCTGCGCGCGGTACGGCACAAGTCATCCATAAAGTTCAGCATGCATGCTCACGAACGAAACTAACGGCGCTCTCTCAACGCTGCATGCTGCGTCGGGTTGGTTGAAAAAAGAAAAGGAAGGAGCGAGGGCCGAGTGGAATGAGGAAACAAAATCAGGGAGAGGAAACTAAGTGAGCCGCCACTTTCTTTTGCAGCGAACGGCCCATTTGTTTGACTGCTCCCCGATTCTTGGAAGAAGNAGAGAGAGAGAGAGAGAGAGAGAGAGAGAGAGAGAGAGAGATGCACATGCACATGCACATATACGCAGGCATTGATCCGCACTCAGATTCTTCTTCCATCCATCAAGAAGGGTTTCGTAAGGGGGCTCGACCTGTTTGTTTGTGCACACAAATTTCTGTACCAACTTCAACCCGCGCACGTCTTCCAGAGAGCCCCGGCAGAACCGAAGGTCAGATCCCCAATCAATCAGCTGAGGAAATAAGGGGCAAGTTTCAGACTTAATTCCGTTCAACAGACGAACTCTCTTAACACATGCATGCATGAGAACTATGCACGACCAGCAGCCTGAGGAGGTAGCGATCTCTTCTCACACACCCACGCATCTGATGCAGCTGCGCGCGGTACGGCACAAGTCATCCATAAAGTTCAGCATGCATGCTCACGAACGAAACTAACGGCGCTCTCTCAACGCTGCATGCTGCGTCGGGTTGGTTGAAAAAAGAAAAGGAAGGAGCGAGGGCCGAGTGGAATGAGGAAACAAAATCAGGGAGAGGAAACTAAGTGAGCCGCCACTTTCTTTTGCAGCGAACGGCCCATTTGTTTGACTGCTCCCCGATTCTTGGAAGAAGAAGAGGAAAGCTAAAGGAGGAAGGAATGTCGATGGGAAAACGCAGAGAAATCATGCACAGCTAGAAGAGTGGAAACTGGCTTGCTTGCTTGGACCAAGAACTGGAGGTTTCCTCACGCTGCCTGAAAGAGGGCCCGCCACTTATTCTGCTGAAAGTTTTGGCGAATATCCTCTCCACCCAGATTCTCGGCCTTTCTGCGGCTGTCCCACGCCCTGAGGAGGTTCCGGTTCCCCCCCTTCTTCGCCAGAATCTCTGCAAGGGTTGCGTGGCAGTAAGCGTTCTGGTCGTCGAGCTCAATCGCCCTCTTTGCAAGACGCTCCGCATCATCCAAGTGACCAAATTTGTCGCAGAGAAGATCGGCGTAGTTGTTGAAGACCAACGCTCCCTGTGCCGTCGCTTCCGGCCAGTTTTGCGTAAAGAGGCTCCCTGCGCGCTTGTACGCATTCCGTGCCTCTGCAGCCTCTAGCATTCCTCTGGCACACATGTCGCCCAGCTCCCGAGCACATATGAACTGGTGCGCAGATGTTCGCAGTTGAGTCCCCGCCTCGAAACAATCACGCGCCTTCTGCACTTGTCCCAGCTCCTGCATGATATTAAAGTGTGAATAGATGACATCAAAATAGAGAAAAAATCCACTTCAAACAACACAACTTAATTCCTTTGCAGAAATCTCGAGATTCTCACACGTGGACGCCCATTCTGGCTCCCCCACAATTTCCTTCAGCACGGAAGTCAGCATGGGAACAAAAACACAAAAAAAGCCGGCATGCCGTCATACTGCTTTCAAATTGACTGCTCGCTGACTCACGTACCTGATTCGCCCTTCCCATCAGCCAGCAGTCCTCTGCCGTTGTTCTCCTGACCATTCTCTGCTTTCTCTCCAGCATAGTCAGGGCCAGTCGGGGGTTTCGCTGGTCCAACGCTGTCCCCGCAAGCTGTGTGTAGGCTTCAGTCAGAATCTGCGTCCTGTCCGGGCCCTGTGGAGCAGACTCAGCGATCTCGACACACCTGCTGAGACGCGCCACGTCAGCGGGTTGTTCCAAAAGAGCCCGGGCTGTCTCAAGCCTGGAGGCAGCCGGTGCAGGTGAGGGGTTTCCTGCAGCTGTGAGTGCAGATCTGGTCTTGTGCTTCAATTTGATCTCAAGAGCAGAACCGGGATCTACAGGGACATGACGGAGGTAGGCACAAGTCTGTGGTTTTGCCGATTGTCCGAAACAGCAAAATGCATCGTCACCACTGCATTCCTCGCAGAGAAACCGAGATGGATTACGCGGGTTGAGAATCCGCAGTGGGTTGGTGTAAAACTTCTGCAGCCAGAAAGGGGAGCAGAACATCAACTCGACCTCCGTCTCCGTGTGCTCCGAAGCCATGACGTCGAGCTGTGCCGGGATATTCAGTCCAGCAGCCTGTAGCTCTGTGACGGTCAAATTGTGGAACACGTTGTTGCGGCCTTCAAGGCGCGGGTCTTGAGCGTTGACCACCACAACGAAGTTGTTGATACGCACCCTCATCAGAGGCGAATTGGCAAGATACAGAATGGCCCTCGTGGCATCACCGGAACAGTCTTTGCATGTCGGAAGGTTTGCAAGGATTGCCGGGGTTTTGCCATTCAGACCGCTGAAGCAACGAAGACTGTAAACCAATCGCTGGAGGAGGCACTCCCTCAAGCGAATATCAACATTGGTGGCCTTCTCCAGACCAATTTGGGTCACCTGAAAGCCAGCCACCGCCATAGTGCTTCACTAAAACTTTCCACAAGATACCTGAGATTCGATCTTCAAACAGCAAAGTTCCCTTCTGTCCTCACGAGCGTCTGAGATCAGAAAGAGGTGTGGCGGCTGTCATGCAGGCCGGGAGTTTGCGGAATTGTCTCTTCGGAAGGGATATGCAGGCAGAGATTGTCATGCAGAGTCTGTCGAGACTCGAGATCGAAGCCTGGATCTGACATGATTCGACAGACTGCATGCATGACTCATGCGCACGCATGCGTGCCGAGCCAACTCATGCAGTTGCCAACGTTGCGTACTTGTGCATGCATGCATGGCGAGCTGCGCGCGCGCGCAGCGGCGGCAGCGCTTAATTGTGTTGCATTTTTTTGAACCCATGCAACGTACAACTGTTGTTCGTCGTCGAATCGTCAACAAGAAACGGCGCGCGGTATAAAGCTCGGTAGCACATAATGCTACCGTTAAACAGTGAAGTAAAGTTATAAAATGCACGCCCTCTAATTTCTTCACAACATGCACGCTGTCGATCACACATGCCCGACGACGCATTGATCCTCATATATATTAGGTACTGAATCATACTGCCGAGTCTCCTTCTGAGCTTCTAGCACCTGAACTCTTATATATATAACGTCTTGAAAGTGCAGAAGCAGACGCTCTTCAACTTGCAGATCAGTCTGAGTCAAACAACAGTACGAATCGAGGCCGTAGACGGGACAACCTCCTTTCAGCGCAACCTGTCTTCTACTCAGCCCAGGATGGACCAGCCAGCTGGGCGTGTCTCAAGCGTGATTGCCATTTGGGGGTATTACCTTTTCTTCTCCCCTGAGGGCCTTGGCTCTGTTTGGCTGGGCGACGTTCCTCAAATTCCGTTTTGGTTGAGTCTGCTGCCAGCGTACAACTGTCTTGCATGAAGGTTTGGTGTCAAAGGGATGAAGAACGTCCCATACGTGTGGGTCGTGCGGAGTTCCTGCATCTTCGTTGGTGTGATTTTGGGGTTTCTGTTGTTGGGGGGGTTAGTGGTCTTGAGTTGGGTACTGGTGGTAGTTGCTTTGTCTGTCCTTGTCTGTTACGTCCTGGCGTTTTGGCTTCACTGGTCTCGAGATCGTCGCGGTGCGAATCGGATCCTTGCATTACTGAAGAGAACCATTGATGGGAACCAACGAAAAGCAATACTGACTAACTTCGACAACTATTGGTCTGCGAGCTGTACAGGATGTACAACGTGTTGCCGTGAGTTTGTTGGAGGACTTTGCGAAGCCAGGGCTCTCTATGCACTGAATGCATGGGTGTATTACAAGACTGGCGTCCTGCTCTGTGATGCTTCCTGCGGAGAGATAAGTGAGCTTCATGAGCGAGTGGTTCTCGCTGTGAGGCAGGGAATCGAATCTGACAGTCTGCGAGGGTTTGTCACATCTCGCACGTCTGACAATAGACGAGAGATAGTGATCATGACAGTTTGTTTGGCGGACTTCGGTGGGAATGAAACAGCAAAAGCTGTTGAGGCGGGACAGATGCCTACTGTTCCCTCTATACAGGCGATGAGTCCAGCCAGGGACTTGGGCTGCAATCCGGACTCTGCCGCAGTAGAAGTTCGTCAACAGATGGGGGAACAGACGCACACCCGGATAAGTGGACCCGCACTGAAGAATGGGGTGGCTCCAGGTCCAGCTGCAACAGAGACAGAACGTAACAGGGCGCCTGTAGGAGGACCTGTTGAATAGACCAATGAGACCTCGGGGGACGCACTGTGAGAGTCTGCAGCAAAAAGCTCTGACACGGGAGTACTTCGCGAAGTTCAACGCGTCGGAGCCTGAGTCTGGGATCGATGCTGTTTGATATTTGGGGATTGATGTGCGTTGGTGCATGACGGGAGTGCATGTGTCAATGATAGATTTGTCACAGATGCATCACATGAAAGCGTACAGCTGGTCTCCATACTGTACGTCAAAATATGCGCCTGCATGATGTTCTATGATTGCCTGATGTTGAGCTTGTTTTCTTGTTCTGTGCGCACATTGTCCATTGGCCCAAATACTGTTGTCACGATACGTGCGAGCCAAAAAGAGTGAGACACCGAGAGATCCAGTCTGACTATTGACAATAAGTGAAAAGCACACACACACACGCAGAGAGAGAGAGAGAGAGAGAGAGAGAGGGAGGGAGGGAGGGAGGGAGGGAGGAAGTGACATGATGATGTGACAGTAACGAAACGACCCACGCACGAGTCTTTGTGGGGGGAGGGCGAGGAATAATTTTGAGGGGAAGAGGAGCGGAGGGCTTGAGGGGTGGGGTGGCTCTTATTTTATCTTTGTCGAGAGCTGTTCAGGAAGAGAGGGAGGGTTTGCAGTTTAATCACTCGGAACTGCCTTCCCTCCTTTGCTTCCATTTTCGTCCTTTCCCTTCCGGCATAATCTCCTTTACCTGTTTGACGCAAGACCTCCAAAGAAGAGTCAATTGGTCATTGAGTGAACAAGCAAGGCAGTGAATGCTTGGAGAAGAGCTTTTAGCACTCTTGCGTCTAGACACCTTTAGCGCCTTTCGCTTTTCTCCTTTCGCCTGATCCAATCATACAAATCCACTCCTTCGCATTCAATTTTTCCCTCCACCTCCATATTTATCATTCAAGTATCCCACTGGAGTCAAACACCCCCCCGATTTTCTCCTCCGTCTCAGAGTGCTCTGGATACTGCCAAAGAGCGGCCCATACGACTCAAGAACAATGGGTTGACATTCATTCGAGGAAGCGGGCCCACAATATTCAACGACACGTCTGCACTAATCTTTGAGTTCCCGCGAACTGTAAACATCGCAACATCCCTCGTTTGTTTTGTCCGCCCCCCCCCCCGCCCTCTTTCTCTCTTTCTCTACCTTTTTCTCACTCAATCATACAGATAAATTAAAGCGGCAGCTGAGTGAGTCAGAAAGATCCGAGCAGGCTTTTTCTGTGCCAGTGGTCCTAGCTGCGATCCTATTGCAATATCAGATGTATAGTAAGGACTAGAGTAAAGAATGCCAGTGCTTTTTGCTTTGGTCTCTACTCAGTATAACAGTAAGACGCTTTTGCACTGATAGATACCTATACACAAGGCATGTATTAAACAGGTGGATTGAACCTACAGGCTACTGCTATCACTGAGTAGCTCAATAAATAAATAATTATTAGATCATATAGTACTGGATAAATACTACTAAAGGATAAGTAATTTTTATGTAACCAAGCATATAACTGTATGAATGCTTGTTAGTGTATAAGTCAGTTTGAAATCTGGGTATGAATCTTCTAGATTTACTATTTCATATATTGAACTATCATATATATGCTAAACTGCTTTACGTCTCGTTCTAGGCCTCGTTACACTGAAACTATAGTATACACTGTAGTGACTGTAATTTAAATTATATGATAAACTAGAGATGGCACAATACCGTTACGGCTAGTTACGCGGCGGCCCCCAGGTATAGACAGGTACCACTGAGATAATTTAAATGCAGTGCAGGTCGCGGAAATCATCAGCTCTCTACAACACATTCAGAGAACACTTTCTTCCGTCTCCAGTGTTTCCGTCTCCAGGGATGAAGAGACAATCTTGCAAGAGTGCAGCTCCGGAACGAACCCTCAAGAGACGGGCAAGCCTAGTAGCGTTTCCTTTCGCAAGTCAACCAGAAGAGGCAAGCGCTGGTCGAGATTGCAGTGGCTCCTGGCGCTAAGCCTTCAAGGAGAGGGAGATGGCAGAAACGAAAACAGTTACGTTCTTCCGAGCGCCTTCCCCTCGTCGCATCCTTCCAGCGACCTATCAGCCACAGCTCATCCATGGTATCCATATCTTCCAAGGCCCTTCTACCAGGCTCCTGATAAGGCCAGAGGCTTTGGAAGCAATGCCACAGCAGATGCCCAGTTGCGTATGCCTTCCACGAGACTGTCCCACCAAGTGAACCACCTTCACGTCTCTCCTCCCCCCAACTGCAATATCACTGTGCACAGCGAGGTCTTGCGCAACACACCCAGTTCAGGTCAACCTGCAAGTGCAGAACAAGACAGTCACCCTGTTGTGACAGTTCTAACTGCAGAGAGCCATCCGGTCTCCACATCCCCAGATGAAGACTTCGTCTTTCCGCCTATGCGCGAGACTGTCCCCGTCTCTACACCCGCAGACCGTGACTCGATCGTTCTACGTGCAGCCGTCCCAAGCCTCACATCTTCTAGCGCGTCTTCTTTGACCGTGGAACCGACCTTTGTATCTTGCAACACTTCTGCAGCGCAGGCTACCCTAAAATGCTGGCAATACGAAGACAGCAGTGCGGGAAAGAGGTGCAGCCAGTGCAAAGTTGCAACTTATTGCAGTATTACATGTCAAAAGGTTCACTAGAAGACTCACAGAGCGAAATGCGACAGAGAGTGGGCGGGACACGCTATATATAAAGGGCATAAAGAAGGAGATGGATAGTGCAGAAGCGCTGGACTTTTTGAAGAGAGTCGAGATAGCAACTGAAGCAAGGAAGCAAGAGCTTGTTAACGAGCAAGTGGTGAACTTTGTGGTTGGCTGTCTCTGCATCGACGGGCCCATCAAGACGATTGGCCAAGACAGGGATCGAACGGATGCGCAGAGGGACGTTTGACTTGCTCAGCTGATCAAAGGGGCACTAGACACACTCGCAACGCTCCCCAACCAGATGGTGGAGGATGCATTGGATAAAGACCCCGAAGAAAGCCTCCGAGATGATTTGCTTCGTCTGCTCTGCCATATTGCCGAACAAGACCCCATGCTGGAAAGGGTGAAAGCACAAGCAACGCGCCTTTATTGGAGGTATGCAGTGTGAAGGAAGGGTGACACTGTGGTTGCGTGTGGTTAAAGCCGCGGGTCAAGGTTTTTGTATCACAGTTATTCTGCATGCTTCTTAGACGGTTTGTTCATCAATCGATGGTGAATTTCTTTCTTTTCTCATTCAGTCTCTATCTTGTTTCTTTTCTTTTCCCTTTCTCAGACTCAGAGTGTGAAACCTGTCTTTTTTGTCACTCCCTCTATCACTTCACCTCTATTAATCAGACAGAACGATAAGAAGCAACCCATAAGTCTTAGAAGAGAGAGGGTTTTCCATTCCCACCTGTGTGTCTCGGGAAAAGAACGTTCATGGTGACTCTGAAAAGTGTGAAAAAAAAGAGAAGTGAACTCTCGATTTCCCTTTCCTTTTTCTTCTCTGTTTGAAAGTTTCTTTTCTGCAACTCTCTCTGTCACCTCACCCTTTTTAAGTCGGACAGAACAACAGGAAGCAACCCACAAGAAGAGAGAAGATCTTCCATTCCCCTCTGTGCGTCTCGGGAAAAGAATGTTCTTAGTTACTCAGAAAAGTGTGAAAGAAAACAGAAGAGTACTTCTCTCTTTTTCTCACTTAATCTCAATTCTTCGTTCTTTTTTCTCGCTCTGGTTGAAGTTTCCTTTCTTGTTACTCTCCGTGACAGTGTCACTTCATCTTTCTGAGTCAGACAGAATGACAAGAAGCAACCCATAAGAAGAGAGAGGGCTTTACTGTTCCCCTTTGTGCGTCTCGGGAAAAGAAACGTTCTTGGTTACTCTGAAAAGTATGAAATAAACGTGTTCTCTCTCTCACTTGGTCTTAATCTCTTCTCTCAATTCTTTTTCTCCTTTTCACTCTTCTGTTTCAGCACTAAAAGTCATTTTGCTTTTGGCAGCCTTTTGCCCCTCTGCCAGATGGCCTCAGATCGGAACGAGAAAGCCATTCAGATAAAGGAAAAATGATGCCGCGTGTGCTTTTTCTTCAATTGTAAACCGTTTACGGTACAGGCTAGACCTGTGCGGGCCGGCCAGGGAGGTCTGATGCATTTAGGCACTTTCCTTGGAAGCTGGACGTCGGACGTTCAGCATTAGGGCGGGAGACCAATCCTCCGGACATAAATCCTAATCCTAATCCTAAATAATTGTCTCACAATAGGTTTAAGAATAGGTGTGAGTGATAAAATAGTTAGGGTACGTTATGGTATGTTCGGTATAATAAAATTACTACTGTACGTAACTAACCTAGCTAGTAACTAACGCAATTTAAAGGGATATTAGACTTTCAAGTTTAAATAATAAATTGACGTGCATAAATTGAAGAATATAGATTATATTATATGAAGACTAGGATTTGTCTGATTTGAAGTTCTCTAGGAAGTTCTTAATTTAGTAAAAGTGTTCTTCAGAACTTCTTCTACATTTATATAGTACGATTTCATATAGGATCTCTAAAGGTGCGCATGCAGCAGTGCAGCAGCACTAGATGCAGCACTCAAACAACATTATTACAACAGTTATTTGACTATAGGCAACGTTGCAACCAGGCAAAACGCCAGGAAGGCTAGCAGGAAGCCTGCCGAAGGTAGCTGGGAGACCATTTTCAAGTCTGAGGGGATGGACATACTCATCCAAGCCTGACAATTTCTGGAAACACTCCGAAGAGCGTATCTCTAGATGCACTTAGTACGGATACATACTCATCAAAGCCTTACAATTTCTGGAAACACTCCGAAGAGCATATCTCTAGATGCCTGGTCAGCCCCAAAATTACCGAAGACGTCCAAGCTTTCTAGAGCAGGTAATCGCTTTGATCCACATCTCAAGAGCCGATTTACAACAGCGCCACTGAGCCTATTCCACCCCAAATCCACACATTGCAGAGGAGGCGGGTCTCTGTTCGTCCACCCCTCTATCAGTGCCCTCACTCCCTCATTTGTGAGCTCCGTCGTCTGTGCGGCTAGCGTTCTCAGGCTAGGCAACTTCTCTGCAGTCAAGATCTCTGAGAGAGCCCTTCCCCCCTCAGACCCCAATCTGCAGCCAACAAGACGGAGCGTCAAAAGGGAAGTCAACTTACCACTCCCCAACCCCCCACACAACGCACGGACCTCCTCAATCAACCGAAGACCCCCAACCCAAAGTTCCTCCAGCCCGTAGAGCTCAGCGCAACTGAGAACAACCCCACCTCTGCAGCTGCATCTGCAGGACTGACACCAGGAAATATAATTTCCAATCGTCGCAGCGCGGAGGCATGGGAAGTGTTCAGAGCAGCAGCAAAAGCTTGCATCCCCTCCTGCCCAATCCCCGCCAAGTTCACTCTCAGCTCCTTGATGGAAGGGACCTTGCCCCTCCTCACAAGGTTGGACAGAGACTGAGCACCCTGTGTTCTGATGCTGCGGATGCCGGGGCACCAGAGGGTGTGCAGGGCCGGCAGACGTCCCGGACCTCTCGCGAGGCCTTCAAGAAAGGCCGCAGTTACTTCCTCTGTTTGACAAGGGATACAAAGCTTCTCTAGAGAGTTCAGAGACGCATCTGCGTGTGTGAGGGCCTCTCCCAATGCTCTCCCCCCAGCTCTGCTAAGCAACTCATACCCATACCCCAAAACATTGACATTCCGCAACCCCGAGAGCTTGCCTGCCCGAACGACCTCAGCAAATCTGGTGACCCCCAAATCTGTGTTTTCTCCTTCCCCGAATTTTACGTCTATGCCAAGGTCCACCATCACAGGAGGGTCAACACTCCCTCGAGACAGACCCTCACAGAGAGAAACAAAGCTCTGGTTGCACCACCAAACCAGGCTCACATTCCGGAGTGAAGGCACTTTACCGGTGCTCAAAACCTCTCCTAGAGCTACACATCCTTCCCCGCTCAATTCCCCCTCTCCATCTTGATTGCATGTCACTCTGAGTGACAGATCTCGAAGAGACGACAACTCCCCGCTACCCAGACCCTCCGCCAGTCCCCCAACCCCTTCATCCCCTTCTTCGTCCCACTCAAGGTCGAGTTTCTGAAGAGCAGGACACCCACCATTACCACCGAAGGCAAGACCTAATGTCGACAACGCATACCCTTTTGTGCAAAACATGTCACGTGCATCGAGCCTGAAGCTCGTCAGAGATGACAACCCCCCCCGCGGGAGTCCCTCAGCCAGGGCCTCCACTCCCCCCTCGGCATTTTCATTCCACATCTGAAGATCTAGACTCTGCAGAAGGGGAGCCTTTCCTGTTGCCAGGCTGCGACTGAGAGTCGCGAAGGCATCACTTGTCATGTCGTCTCGAGCTTCTATCTGCAAGTCCCTCAACTGAGACAGCTGCCCAGAACTGAGGGCGTTGGCAAGAGCAACGACGCCTTCAGTACTAGGATTCCCCAGAGAAGCCCACCTGGGGATGACGAGCTCTTGAAGAGACGGCAACCCCCCCACCCCCAAACCAGTCGCAAAGGCTAGAAACTGCTCAGAGCGCATTGACGAATATAACCGCCCCCCCAGATCAAGTCGTCGCAGATTAGGGAAACGACCTGGTACTGCAAGGGCGGCAGCAGAAGCCTGAAAAACCTCGCCCTCACCCCCTTCCCCACCCTCACCCTCACCCTCCTCTCCACCCGCTAACCTCTCATCGAACAACGAATTCTCATTTAAGTGTAATTCCTCCAACTCCTTCAACGCACTTGTGGAGAGGAGCTCGGCTATGGGGGCGTCGTCCCTCTCTCCCGGTGCCAAATTAGCCAGACGGTTGTTTTTCAGCATCAGAACTCTCAGGTCAGGCACAGTCTTTGCTTTCAATGCTTCTGCTAATGCTTCCACCCCCTCTGCCTTGGCCTTCGTACGGGCCAGTTTGAGGGACTGTAGGGGGAGTGACTGAGGGGATGAAGACAGGCCCCTTGCAAACGCCCGCAGCCCTGAAGGGCCGAGCGGGTTGTCACTCAAGTCAAGGTTCAGAAGAGACGGGAGCCAGCCAAAGGAGAAGACAGTCCCGAGGCCTTCCATGGACACACTCCGGAGTCGGTTACCTGCATGCAGATGGGATGAGGGACAAGTGTTTCGGACGGGGGGTGGAGATGCAATGAAAGGCCCAGGACTTAGAAGAAACAATAGAGAGGTGAGAAGAGAGTAGCACGAAAGCGAACCATTGATTGCCAACCGCTCCCAAACCAAAATACAGAAGGCGAAGCATTAGAAGAATGCTGTCCGAGTGCGTGACTCTTGCAAATACAAGAAGAAAAATCCATATTGAAGAGACACTGTGTGGAGGAAAAGGGACAGAAAAGCCAACCAACCAACCGAAAAAGAACGGAAGGAGCGCATCGTCTCTCTTCGCTAGCCGAGCCGATTCACCGATTTAAATAGTGAAATTTGAAAGCTGGGTTGCCAAGACACGATATCATTTCTTCTTTCCCCTGTCACCGCAAAAGAAGCACAAAAACAGACCAACGGATCCGAACTCAAACAAACAACCACAGACAGAAACGCAAGAAAGATGAGATAGAGCGCCTCCCAGATCCCATCGCTGGAATCCAGAGTGAGTGGCGCTTTTCTTCGGCAGAAGACACGTAGGGAATTTTTCAGACGCCCCTGAGGGACTGACTGACTGACTGATTGACCACACAGATCGAGGTGCTGAAGAGAGCGAGGGAGCTGATGAAACAGCGCAACAGCGGCCTCATCGAGATCGCACTCTGCATTTGGGGGGGGAGGGGGGGTCGGGGGGGAGCGAAGACTCTGCTTCTTTTCAGCCACTGTCTGCCGATTTCCGGATTTCGTGTAGACACTTGATAGGAATTCACCCAAAATGACGACACACAGGTAGAGATATGATCTCATCTAGCATGTTACCCGCACTTTCTCACGCAAGAACAACTGAGTCTCATGCACGGGCCGTCCAAGCAAAGCACAAGACTGACTGGCAAGGTTGAGGGTCTTCAGAAAGATCGAAGACACCCCTACTGTCACCCCCGCCTTGAGTCGCAGGAGGAAGTCGAGGAGCACAGGCAGGCAAGCGTCCTTGCAGACATGAAGGACCTGCAGGGAGGAAGACGGTGATCAAAGAACAGTTCGTGTCAGAGAGACAGACTGATTGAGCATGTTTCATATTCCTCGTGACAGAAAGGAAGGCAAAGCCTCCTTTACTCCTCCCCTGATACTGCTGGTGCTGCCCTCTCGCGCGAAGGTTTTCATCTACGGAGGTATCCCTGGCACTGCCGTCGCCTATCCGTTAGCTGACCGCATCTGAGCGTCTCCACAGCTCCAGGCCCCGAGGGACGGGAGGATAAAAGGAGTTTCAGCTTGCGGGCACTCAGCGAGAAGCCTGCAAACAGGTATGCACTCATCTCTTGCTTGCATGCACGAATTTCTGCCCAAAGGAGCCAGCTGAAAAGGTAGGCGACCTTCAAAGCCAAACGAGTAAGAAGAAAAGCGACAAATGGAGAACAGCAGAAGGGACGGGACGTCTGACTTCAGACAACAGAAATGCAAAACGCAGCTCTAAGACAAAGTGTCAAGGAACTGCATGAGAGAAGTCGCTGAGAAAGGAAGCACACAAACAAAAGAGGACTCGATTCACCTCTTCCGCCACCTACCCGAAAGGTCAAGACTTGTCAGGAGCACAAGTGAGCGTCCCTGCACAGAGGCAAACACCAACCACACAGATGGGCTCAAAAGCATACCGCACAAACTCTTCACGATCGCTCATGTTATTCTTCGAACACTTTCGTATGAGAGGACACCAAAACCGAAAGCAGGGCAAAGGATATCCGCCTCCGACTGACCGTTCGGATAAACCCCAGAAGAACCAACGCCAAGCCGAAGCTCTTCCTGTCCCAGGCAAGCTCCGATATCTCCTGCAAGGAGTAGCAGTCAAAGTATTCTTTGTCGAAGCAACCAAAGGAAACAAGGAAGGACAAGCAGGGGACTCAGGTCGACGAACAGTCCCCGCACGACGAGGAGACGGACAATGCCTCACCTCTGCAGTAGGACGAGCGTGCTCAATGAGCGAACAGAGCACGTTGTCTGTCGTCTGCATAGATCGAGTGCTGATACTTCGCGAGTTCTCGGCATCTGCGAAGCAGAGAAGAGGCCGAAAGAAAATGAAAATCTGCATCGACACACAAATCGATAAGAACTGCAAAGAGTGCAAGCCGTCTGCCTTCGCAAAGTAGAAAAACGGTAACAACAAACCTGGAGGAGAGCTCAGGAAGTTTTCAACTGATTGCGACATATTTGCTGAAAGCTGCTGGTGGAGGCACGCGAAGAGAATGTATCGAGGTGAGAGAGTGCTGGTTTTAGACAACTACAAACTGGATGAGACCCGTCTCGGGTGACAGTGTAGTGGCAATTTTTTCACCTCAACTAAGAAGCTTCTTGAGGAGCCTCTTTTTCGTCACCGTACGCAGAGATCCTTCTACTTCCGGTTGGCGCAGGCAGCTGTTGGCAGCCGTGATGTTTAATGAATGATCTTCCGACACAGGGAAACTTGGAGTGCATGTGCTATGAACACCCGAACCTCAAAGAGAAAAACGTGGAGACGCGCAAAAGGCGTCCCACAAAATTCGCGGCCGCGCGATCCGGATCTGGTGCAGAGATGCATGCATGCATGGTGCAGATATGGTGCAGTGCATGCCATGCATCTGAAGCATTCTTGAAGCCGACACTCGGCACTGAGTCGGCAGGGAGGGACCTCAGACAGTCTACCACCTCCTCCTCCAGTGTGTGAACTGAAGTTGTGGCTATTTTTGAAGTGGGTGCGCCGGCTCTCCGAAAGTCTTTCTGTGAACACGTCGTGTGCTTCTTCAATCCTGAAAGTCGACGCAAGGGGGCCGAGACGGAGTCGCTCAGTCTGTCTCTGAACATGCGGTTGAAGTCCATTTAGACCCTCAGTAGGACTGTCAGACCAACAGGCACGAAGAAAGAAAGAAGATGGAAGTGCTCGTCCCAAAGGAGGACGAAAAGAGACGGAGGGTCTCGTACTTCTATGACCTCGACATAGGCTCATACTACTATGGGTCTGGTCACCCGATGAAGCCCCAGAGAATGCAACTCACCCACGAGTTGGTCAAGTCATTCGGACTCCACAAAGAACTGGAGGTGAGTGGGTGAGGGCCCCAATCTTCAGTGAGACTCTTGCCCCCTTGCCTGCCTGTACGCCTGTTTGCCTTCCGACTGAGACGGCCCAGCCGTCTCGTGTCTTGCCGTCTTTCGTCTCCGTCGTCACACCCCCCTGCTCATTGCATGGCTTGAGTCTGTTGCTCCAGACTGAAGTCCTCCGTACTACCCATTGCACTGGGTAAATGCATAAACGGACGCAATCCGGCTCAGGCGGATCCCCATGCACCCGCAGTCCCAACCTTCCACTGTCCATGCATACGCATCCCGTGCTGCACTGTAACCAAGGACTCGTCTTCCCTCTATTGAGGGTGGTTCCGCTGTCTAGCTGTCAAAGTCTTTTCTTCCGCTTTCTCTTATTCCTTCTCTCCAGGTCATCCAGCACCACAAAGCGAACGAATTGGAGATCGAGAGGTTCCACGGCAGTGAGTACATCGCTTTCCTCAGTAATATCACGCTGGATCAGACCAAAGTCAGTCGAGCAGTATGGTCGTTTCTCTGCGTATTATCCGCTTTTTCTGCTTGCTAGTCTAAGTCTCTTTCTCTCTGTTCCCATGGAGTGTTTTTGTTTCTTCCTGCCCTCACAGTTTCTTCATTTCGTGACTACTCTCCTTTAGCGTCTGAACTCTGAGAAATGGCAGACGAATCAATATGAAAATGAAAACTGATCTTGCAGCTCGATTGGCAGGGGGCAGCTCGAAGATTCGGTGTGGGGGAGCAGACGGATTGTCCGATCTTTGAGGGACTCTTCGACTTCCAGGCAAGTTGCTCTTGCTGCACTCTCCTTTCCTTCGTTTCTGTGTGTCTGTCTGTCTGTCTGTCTCTCTGTGATTGCCCATACTGGCTTTGTGTCGGTGCATCTTGTCTGCTTGTCTGTTGTGTAACTTGTTCGCTTGCTGCATGTGTCTGTGCACGTCTTCGTCTGCCAACCCAGCGGGTGTCAACGGCTGATGCGCATTTCCCAAACTGACTCTCTGCCAAAGAGTCTTGCTTTCCTTGGCCACACCCATTTTTTCTCCGTTCACGATGCCGCAATTGCTTCATTTGTCGGTGCGTGCGTGCGTGCGTGCGTGCGTGCGTGCGTGCATGCGTGCGTGCGTGCGTGCGTGCGTGTGTGTGTGTGTGTGTGTGTGTGTTCACATGATTACGCATCAACGCTTCTGTTCCGTCCATCTGCAGGCCAGCTGTGCAGGCGGTTCGATCCAGGCTGCCCGTCTGCTGGCGGCAGGAAAGACGGACATTGCGATCAACTGGTCTGGGGGTCTGCACCACGCGCGGAAGAGTGAGGCCTCGGGGTTCTGCTACGTGAACGTCAGCAATCAGCATGCAGTCTTGTAAGCAATCAGCATGCAATCAGACAACGTGTCTGTCCGTATGCCGTGTAGGTTTTTTGTTTCTGTCCCACTGTTATTCTTATTTGTTGTGTTCGTCCTCTCTTCCCTGCTTACGATCCTCCACGACCCTTCTTCATTCTTTCCGATTGGTTTCCTGATTGGCTTCCTGAAATGAGTGTGAAGGGTCATATCATTCCGCTTGGTGATGTCTCTCTCTTGTGCTATCCCTTCAGGATATCGTTCTTGGCATTTTGGAACTCTTGAATCATTTCCAGAGGGTGATGTACATCGACATCGACATCCACCATGGTGACGGGGTGGAGGAGGCCTTCTACTGTACAAACAGGTGCATGGGGATGGATGGATGGATACGTGGATGTGCATGAAATTTTCCCTTTCCTTTCTCTCATCGGACTGTAAAGAGTTGTTCTTGAGTAGTGGAGAGAAGCGATGACAGAAAGAAAAACCGTCTTGACGCTGAATTTGCGAAAACATCTGCGTGGTGTGGGTGGCCCCCAAATCTGCCTGCCTCTTTTCTGTTGGATGGCTCCGTCCAATCTTCCACTACATCCGACTCGGTTTATATGGCTGAGTGATGCGGCGTTGACTTCCCTCACTCTTCCTTTCCACACTTCCTTTTTGAGACGATTCCTCATGACGTCTCCTTTTCAACAAAAGTCCTTCATTTTCGCCTTCTCTCTTGTTTGCGTCTTTTCTTTTTCTCTATAATCCCTCTGACATGATGCATGCAGGGTATTGACTCTCTCGTTGCACAAATTCGGGGACTTCTTTCCGGGGACAGGGGACCTTACGGATGTGGGGTACGGGATTGGAAAGCACTACTCTCTGAATCTGCCTCTGAATGACGGCATGGACGACGCCTCTTTTCTGGGTCTCTTCAAACCTGTAGTCAGGGCGAGTGTGGAGAAATTTCGACCAGAAGCCATCGTCTTGCAGTGTGGGGCAGATTCTCTGGCAGGTGAGGGTGTGTTGTGTTGTTCCACCGTCTCTGTTGCGCGTACCCGTCTCCTTCTTTGCATCCCACTGCTGTTTGATTTTTGCTACATGGAATGGAAATTTGTTCCGTCCATCCCTGATGGTACGTCTCGCATCCCTGATGGTACGTCTCGCTCTCGTCTTTCTTCTCTCTCGGAATATGACTCAAACGTATGCACTCACAGAGGAGACCCCTTTAGAGGAACAGGATCACGCACATGCACTGGAGTGATCGTGGGATTTTACGAATGCGTGAGCAAATGGAAGAATGCCAGAATCCATCCGTTCTGATTCTCTCTCCTGTTCTGGTGGCTGATTTCAAGGAAAGTCCCTTCACGCTTTCCCTCTCTCAGGTGACCGCCTTGGTCGTTTCAACTTGTCTATCCGTGGTCACGCTGAGTGTCTCTCCTTCTGCCGGTCCTTTGGGGTTCCCCTTCTGATCCTCGGAGGGGGGGGGTACACTATCAGAAATGTGGCCAGGTGCTGGGCCTTCGAGACGGCAGCTGCTCTGGGAGTAGAGGACCAAATGCCAGGGGAAATTCCCAGACACGTCCGTCTCTTTCCTTTCTTCTTTCTTTCTTTCTTTCCTTCCTTCCTTCCTTCCTTCTCTCTCTCTCTCTCTCTCTCTCTCTCTTTCTTTCTTTCTTTCTTTCTTTCTTTTTCTCTCTCTCTCTCTCTCTTTCTTTCTCTCTTTCTTTCTCTTTTTCTTCCTCTTTCTCTTTCTTTCTCTCCCTCCCTCTCTCTCTCTCTCTCTCTCTCTCTCTGTGTGTGTGTGTGTGTGTGTGTGTGTGTGGGTGGGTGTGGGTGTGGGTTTAGTGTGGTGGATAAAAGGGCATGAGATGCTTCTTGGTCGGCCTTCATTCTGTACAGCCGTCTTCATATGTAGGTTTCGTAGACTCCCTGAATCTCCTTCTATCTTTGTCCGAAAAGTTTTGAGACACGTTCGCGTGTGAGTGAGTGGGTCATCAGGGAGAGAGGCGTCAGGGTTTATTGCGGTCTCTCGGTTTCTCCCACAAAGGAGAAATTCTTTCACCTCCGCTCTTCCCTCCCCCCCAACCCCGCGGCCTCCCTCCTTTCCTGGATCTATCTATGCAGGACTCTATCCAGTGGTATGGTCCCGAATTCAAACTCCACCTGCCGATCAGCAAAACGTCAGGCATTCAGGTTGCACCTGACCATGCATGCAAGAGCTTCATTGTGACTCTGTGCACGTCTTTTGTAGTTGGCCTGGCACCCTCATGCCCCGAATCCTTTCCCTTCCCTTCCCAGCAAGGTATCGAGACCTGCATAGAGGAATTTATCCGAGAAGACATCAAACGGAGTTTTCCCTTCTCTTTACCCGTGGATCCCGTATGATTGGTCCATGGTGTCTCAGCATCACCTGAAGCCTCTTCCCCCAATGTGAGTCCTCAGACCACCTGGATGCCGCATAACTTTCGCGTTGATGCACGCGCTCACGCGTATAACCCTTGGGACATACATGAATCCAAGCACGCCTGCCTGCCTGCCTGCCTGCCTGCCTGCCTGCAGGTTCCCGAACCTGAACACAAAGGAACATCTGGAACGTTTGAAGATGAAGGCCCTGGAGAGACTCCGATACCTCGAAGCTGCACCCGGTTGGTTGGTTGGGTTTGGTTCGGCGGCTGTTTTTGTTTGTCGGTTGTTCTGTCAGAAGGTTTGCTCAATCGGTCATCCGTCGTCTGTGCTCTCTCTCTCTCTCTGTGTGTGTGTGTGTGTGAGAGAGAGAGAGAGAGGGAGAGAGAGAGAGAGAGCAAGCGATCGAGAAAGAAACGAGTCGACGAGTGAATAGGCGTGTTGCCATGCCGGTGCGTACATGTCTGACTATGCGTGTGTATGCAGGCGTGGAGTTTGCGCATGTCCCTCCCTGTTTCGCCGACTATGGTTTGACTTTCAGTCGGCAGCTGGAGGGAGAGGAGGTAGCTTCTCGAGGCACCTCACAGCACTCTGTCGCAGGGCAACAGCAGAATGTGCGCATCACTGCAGGCTCTTCTGGGTGGGGGGGCAGCTCTACTCGCGGCGGAGTTTCTTCACGCATGTGGCCCGCTGGCAGTAGAGGGACCAGAGGAGGAGGGGGTGGGGACGACTGGGGGTAATGAAGTAGAATTTATGGTTAACGGATGCGCAAAGAATGTCGGAGGAATCGCAACAGTGACATCTTCAATAAAGCGTGTTTTCTTGAAGACACGCACAGTCATACAATGTGAGTGTCAGTACTGTGTCACTGACATCAGTAGACGTTTTCCCACTCAAAAACGAAAAAAGACTTCAGCTATATTAGTAGTACTGACAATGTGAGACTTCAAAAGTTGCATGCTTTTTATTCTATTGGAACACTTATAAGTGAAACGCTGGCCTGACTGAGGTGTGTTCTCATCAAGCGGTCTGTAGCTGCAATATGTTATGTATCAACTAGTGTATCAAACGCTAACCTGCCTTAAGTCGATATATAAAAAATTGGTAAAACTACTAGTAATCTAATTAACAGTAGTAGTTGTAAGTAAAACGCTTACCTGGTTTAAATAAACATAAAAAAATCTTAAAATCATGTATGACTTAATGCTAATCTCGCTAAATTTCTTTCAAAATTAAACGGTCTGTATGTCTAACATTATATGTGATGATCGATGATGATGAAAATGCAAATCCCTAAGCCAATCTGGCTTAAGCAAACATAGAAAAATATAGAAAAAATGTGTAATGAGCAGTTCTAAGTAAATCGTTAACGGTTAACCTGATTTAGAGAGGTATTAATATTAAAAAAAAAAAAAAATGGAATTGTGAATGAGTAAAACGCAAACCCGGCTATATAGTAACGGTAGTAAGCAACCGTGAATTTAAAGACTCTCTTCAGAATTCTTCAGAATCATCTAAATCAATAAGCATCACATGGTCTATATAGCTGCAACATTGTGTTTTAAACGCCAACCTAGCCCCAGTAATACCCAGTAACTTGAATATCATAAAAAAATGATAGAATTGCGTGTAATTGCGTGCAATTAAACGCCAGCCTAGCTGATTAACGCGTAAGTGATTAATTATGATATATGACGTGCTTCAAGAAAGGCAGTCTCACACGTAAGTGATTGCGATACAACATTAAAAAAAAAAACAGTCTCATATAACAATGTGTAAATGATTGCAAAGACTAGTTCATTAAAAATTGCGAAGAGCGACATCATGCACCGACATGTATGTAATACAACAGTAAAAATCATTATGATTTGAATTATGAATTTACGAAAGTAAATAGGGAGCCTAAGTTTTGATGTTGAACTTCGTTTGATTCTGAACTTCTATACCGCGTACACTTGAATTTTGCAATTTCATCACAGGATGCGATTTGGGATTTATATATTTTTTTAAAAAAAAAAAAGTTTTCAAATGCATGCTGGGGGCCCCCAACATGTTGGAGAAGGGGCCCCGGCACTCCACTTCTACGCCTAACGACTTTCTGGGGCCCGATTCAATTTGTTCGAAATTCAGATTCAGATCTAACAGACTGAATTTCATCAGATGTACGTCAGATTTCCTCCTAGACTAAGAACGTAGTCTAGTTGGAGACTCATCATACCTTACCTCCTTAAGTCTGTCACTCAGAGTTCACTTCCAAGGACTCCATTCAAGCAACATAGACGGACGAAGACTGTACGGCATGCTTCTATTTATTTCTGTATTGCAAGTCTATTATTTCTTTCTCTGTATTATCAGTCTGTCACTTAATTCTCTTAGTGCACTTAATTAATGCTGGCCGGGCTTAGTATTGCGAAGTTAGTTTCCCAGTCCCAGTTCTAGCAAGTTTGGCGGATGATCAAGTCGCCGTACAAGCCACAACGTAACGTGCCCTCTCCCCCCCCCATGGCCTGTGCGCCTCACTCAGGCCGAAGCATAAAAATTGGCAATCGCTTGTTTTGCATTCTTCAATATAACATAATGAAACCTACCGGACTTTAACATCATTTCGGACTTTGAAATATAGGAATAACATAGGGTGTTCTATTGTATTTAATCGTTGTTTATAAGCTTTTAAATTTAATAAACATTCTTTAAAACGTAATTCTTTTAAAACAAAAGGTAAAACAAAGAATTGAAGCCAGCTGTATCAATGTTAGATCATAGCTATATTTTAGTAACCATAATAGTAGCTGCATAATTGGTATATCTATGTATAATGCAATAAATGCGACCGAAAAGTAGATAATCACCCCTGAAACTATTTAGTTTTGACCCTACCTAACCAGGTCTGGCGACTGAATTTGCTCCCCCACTCCCCCAAGAAGGACCAATTAATAAATGACCTACCTAGGTCCTTTCGGGCAAAACCGTCCCCCACTCCCCTGGAGGTAGAGGTGAAAGGCAGCCCTAAAGCGACAAAAATGACCACAATACAAGAAAATCTGCAATTGGTTCTTGTTTATTTATGTGTAATCGAAATTATATAAAAAAAATTGTAAATACAATATTATGTATTATCATAATTGAATGCTAAAAGAACTCAAAAATTGAAATCTCCTGACACTGACATGTTTAGCTTTAATTTTTTCTTTAATATTAATTTTATCTTAAAAGAATTATGTTTTAAAGAATGTCTATAATATTTAAAGGTATATAAACAACGTTGAAATACTATGGAACATCCTATATTTCAAAGTCCGAAATGATGTTAAAGTCCGGTAGGTCTCATTATGTTATCAATGACGACAGGGGCTCCCATGATGCGTCTTCCAATGGATATCCCCTCCAGAGAACCTTATACTGCTTGGCCTTGCCCCTCTCTCGGACGGCAAGGATTTTCTCGACTTCATACTCCTCCTTGGCCCAAGCAAGCATGCGGACAGACGGGGGGCGAGTCTCCCCACTTGGCTGACGGTAAGGCTTACACAACGATGTGTGAATGATAGGGTGCTTCCTGCTCCCAGTAGGCAAAACAACCTCCAGATTGTCTCGAGGCAGAACGGTCTCGACTTCGAACGGACCGAACCAAACTGAATCAAGCTTCCTAGCATATTCCTCCCCCTTTCTCACAGGACGTGGCCACCACGTGCAGTGCACCAGGACATAATCTCCTACTCGGATGTTCTCGGCGGGACGCCGACGGCGATTGGCGTTTCGGGTCATGACTTGTTAGGCTGAGCGGAGTGAATCTCTCGCTGCAGCGATCATCTGGCTGTGCTCCTCCAGAAATTCCCTTGCGTCGAAAGAAGGTTCGACTGAGACTAGGAGATTGAGAGTGGAAGGGATGAGCGGGGACTTTCCATCATCGAGAGTGAGGGGTGCAAAACCAGTCCCCTCATGGACAGAGGAGTTGTATGCAAACTCCACATCATACAGAAATTCAGACCACCGGGAGTGCTTCGTGTCTACCAGACACCGCAAAGCCTCCTCAAGGGTGTGATTCATTCTCTCTGCGGCACCCGCTGTGTCGTGGTGCGATGCAGTCGCGAAATCGATTTCTGAGCCGCTAGAGGCATGGAGGGTCTGCCAAAAGCGGGCAATAAAACGGGGGTCACGGTCGCAGACGATATGACGCTGGAAGCCCTTCTTGCACGAAACGTGCTGGCAGTAGATTCGCATGGTCTCCTCTGCTCCTGCTGTGCTATGAGTGGGAATCAAGACAACTGCCTTGATGAGCCGGCAAAGCACCACAAGAATCGTATCAAACCCTTCATCACCGGAAGGTGGCAAATCAGTAAGGCGGTCAATGCAAGTCGACTCCCAAGGGCGTGAAGGGATAGGAAGGGGCTGCAGAAGCCCGGGGCGGGCCACAGTGGGACCCTTGCTTCTCTGACACCGATCGCATGCGCGAACAAAAGAAGCGACTGACCTCTACATTTTGGGCCAGTAGTACAATGACGCTACCTTCCGATAGGTCTTCTCCATCCCAAAGTGAGCAGCGTGTGGAGGGGAGTGCACCCCAGCCATCACAGTTCCCTGCTGAGATCTAGGGACACAGAGACGATTCCCTTCAAAATATAGGAGACCGGCATGAATCGACATACCTCGCAAACGAAGGGTAGAATCAGGGGTGAGGGCGGGTGGGGGCTGCTGTGACAGATGCTGAAGGACAGGGTGGAAGAAGGGATCGGCTGAGTATCCCCTCCTGCAGGCATCAAGGACGGCCTGTGACTGTGTGGTGAAGACCATCAAACTCTGCAACTCCATCCCTGCCCGAGACTGCTGCCCATCTCCCTCCCTAACCGGAGTCTGGCTCTCCTCAATCTCAGGAACCAAATCGGGCAGATCAGCGTACTCTGCCCCCAAAGACCTAACGGGCTAGACAGACACCGGGACAGCCTCTGGCAGAGGCCTGGGACGTACAGGCAGACACTGAGTGCGACCCATGTGAGAAACCTTGGCGGAAGACGGCACGAGTTGCTGTGCAGCAGGAGGGTTTCAGGAAAGGGCGTCTGCCATAATGTTTGCTCTCCCTGGGATGTACTTTGGAGTGATACTGAGCTCCTGTATGTTATTGAATTCAATCCAGCGTCGGACTCGCAGGGAGTAAAATTCGAACGATCGGTGGCTGAAATTTGTGAGGCTCTGGTGATCGGTACATATTTCGGAGTCTAAAGACAGGAAGTGTCTCTACACCTTTGCAAAATGCACAATCGCTAGAAATTCCAACTCTCGGACGGGGTACTTGGCTTCCGTAGATGTCGGACGGCGGGAGCCGAAAGCGGGGGGGCGGTATCTCCCGGTTGCACAGTCCTTCTGGAGGGCGACAGCCCCAGTGGCTCCTGCAGAATGCGACGCGTCGGGCACCAGAATGACTGGCTTGCTGGGATCGGGGAGGGCAAGGGTGGCATGCTCCTATACTGCCTTCTTCAGCTCAGCAAACGCACGCGACTGTGCAGTCTTCCATTCGAAGGGGACGTTCCCTTGGAGGAGGAATGTGAGAGGCCCCGCAAGAAACGAGAACCCTGGGACAAACCGGCGGAACCAATTGGCCAGTCCCAGAAACTGGTGCAGGGAAGTGCGGTCTGTGGGTTGTGCAAACTCAGTGAGCCCTTGCATTTTCTTATGGCTTGGTCTGACCCCCTTCTCATTAACCACCAACCCCAAAAACTTCGTCTCTGTCCGAAGCCATGCGCATTTAGAGACCTTAACATAGAGTTGACGTTCCTTCAAAAGGGAAAGGATCTGGTTGATGTGCTCGATATGCTCCTCCAGAGTGCGGCTGAAAACAAGAACATCATCAATAAATACAACAACACACTTGTCAAGAAGTGGTCTGAGCATATCCATGATGAGACACATGCTGATGGAAGGTGCGTTACACAAACCAAACGGCATCACCAGCCATTCAAAACTGCCGTACCTTGTGATAAATGCCATCTTCTCCTCGTCCCCCTCCCTGATCCTTGTCTGATGGAAGTATTGCCGTAAGTCCAGAGACGAGAAAAATTTTGCGCCATAGAGGCGACTCAGCAGCTCCTCTGGGTGAGGAATGGGGAATTTGTCGCGGACTGTGATCTTGTTGAGTCCCATGAAATCGATGCACATCTGTTGCATCCCGTCTGCCTTCTGCATAAACAGGACTGGTGCAGCGTATGGACTTATCGAAGGGCGGATGTGCCCTTTCTCGAGGTATGAGTCCAACTGCCATCTCAGCTTGTCAAGTTGACCGTATAATAGTCGGTAGGGTGCTCTCGCAGGAGGAGAGTGCCCTGCCTCGAGCTTGATCTCACACTCGATCTTTCGGTGGGGCGGAAGACCCGGTAACTTGTCTGAGAATCGATTAAAATGTTTTTTGAGAACCGGTCGGACACTGGGTGGGACTTCTTTGCTCTAGAGGTGCTTTCGGAATCCCGTGTAGGTCGAAGAATTGATGGGATGGTCAGGAGGGAAAGATGAAAGGGGCGGTGGGTCTCCGGACTTACCGGCAGACTGCAGGGAATGCACTTCCAACGTATCACTCACCCCCCCCTTCCGCACTGCTTCGAGGTGGAACAGATGCACATGGGAACTGGGTCTCTTCATCAGCCGACGGAGCTCTCTCTGGCTAAAGAAGTCGTCCCCCTCCCCTTCCACCGGGTACTCCTCGCTGTCAAGCAGGAGCAAGTCTCTCCCGGTCGGTGACTCACACGCAGGGATCGTGAGGGCCTTCTCACAGTAATGTGGGATAGGAATATACTCTTTATAGAAGGGCATCCCCAATATAACATCGTAATCATCGTCCAGATCGACTACTGTGAGATCCAGAGGCGTGCTGAAGCCCTGGATGCAGAGGGGAAGGCCTTTG
>JAHBMJ010000190.1:124937-137502 GCA_018398765.1 Chromera velia | reverse complement strand
GTGTGTGTGTGTGTGTGTGTGCGTGTGTGTGTGTGTGTGTGTGTTTGTGTGCACGTGTGTTTGTGTGCGTGCGTGCACGTGTACGTGTGTGTGTGTGTGTGTGTGTGTGTGTGTGTGTGTGTTCTTTCACTGCAGGCTTTCGCAACAGAAAGTAAGATTGAAAGAATTTGAGGGGCTTCCCTTGGCAGAGAGAGGAGAAGGGAGCCAGAAAAAGTTTTGTTGTTGGTCGGATTCTCTTGCATCCGCTTTTGTGAAGACTTTAGATCGGAACGAGCTCGTTGTTGAGTCTCGGGAGGGGTTGAAGAAAGTCGCGTTCCCTTTGAGTCCCCTCAGCAGTGAATTGAATGTGTCCTCGTCCTCTCCGTCTGTCAGCCTCCCAGGAGCGACACTCCCTGTCTGGAGAGGACAGAAGGAGGACTGTGTGGAAGCTCTTCGCGCACTTGTGTTTTCTGCCTCTTCGATCGGCTTTGCCCTTGCAGAAAGAGCATCGTCGTCTTTTGATATGGCAGCAAGAGAAAAGGGCGGGGGACTTCAGAGGAGGCATCTTCCCTCGCCTTCTTCTTTTGATCACCCCCCTGCCTCACCGTCAGGCTCGTGCCATTCTCCTTTCCTTTCTCTTTCTCCTCGCTTATTCCCGACAGATGTCGATCTCCGTCTCATGAAAACTTGGCTGAGGCTTCTAAATGACGACAAATGTGGTCTCCTGAACCCCACACTGACGAAAGCCCCCTCTTCACCTTCTCTATCCTCTCTCTCAAGAAAAGGTCCCCGTGGCCCAGGGGGCAGAGGCCCGCCCCCTGCCACGCCCCTGCTCCCAACCCCCTCTCCGCCCGCCCCGTCATTCCCCTCCCGTCAACCCTGCGAAGCGCCTTCGGGCCCCCCGTCTGTCGTTGAAATGGACAGTGGGGGTGAAAGATCTTTTGTTGAAATTCAAAGCCAAAAAAAAGAAGGAGGTAGAGAACGGGATGGGGTAACAGACAGCACACCGGAACAACACCAAACTTGTAGACTTCCTTTCTCTTCGTTCTCTTCCTCCCCGCCCCCCCTTCCCTTTTACAGTCTGGCAGCGCTTCTCTTCAGTCTCTATCGGCTCGGCAGAGTCACACTCCAGCTCGGTAGAGACATGCCACTCCATTGTGGTGTGCAGCAACAGTCCGACCAGGGGGGAGCGCTGTGTGATGACGTGAGGGCGTCAGCTGAAAAGGCCGCACTTCGGCTGCTGAATGTCACCGGGAAGGCGCTGGAGGAGGCGCGCCGCCGCAAACAGGAGGCAGGGGAGGGTTCTGTTTCCCTCCTCAGTTGCCTCGCCGGTTGGGGGGCGGCAGTGGGGCGAAAAGACGGGGAGGCGACAGACGCAAAGGAAAATGAGAAGATAGGCTTTGATGTGGTGAAGGTTGCGATTGCGTTTGGAATGTTTTACGCGCGTCCGTTTTCCAGTGGATTTAGGGGTCTGGGTGTCCAGAATTTGCCTGACGGGTCCGGGTGGGCTTGGAGACCTTCTTTTGAGACGCGGACTGCTTTTTTGGAAGCAGTTGGGGAGGCGGTGGGAAGCAGAGATCTGTCGATCGAACAGGAAATGCAAGTCTTTCAGTCCCTCACAAGAATGCAGGTCGGTCGGTCCGATTTGAAGTGAAAAGGAAGGGGGAAAAATGAGGCGACCTGCAAAAAGAGGGCTCTCATGAGGTTTTAGCGTCCTCTTATTTATTCCGCAACCGCGCCAGCCATTCTTTTGCTCTCTCTCTGCGGATGCCAAATTTCTTGTCGGACCCTTTTGAAAACCCTCCGTTCGACTTGTTGCGTCTCCCTCGGTCCGCATCAGATTGACGTCAAATTTTCTTTTGCGTTCGTTCACGGTATTGCCTTGCTGCTTCTTTGCAAGTGCGCCTCGCCACTCGTTTAGGATTGCTTATTTGCTGAGTAGAATCGGCTGCGCCCCTGGTACGTATTGTCTCTTGAACCTTTGTTCCTTCTGCTGTCAAATCTCCCCCCCCCCCTCTCGAGGCCTCCCGCAGTTCGACGCCAAGGACCCGACCGTCGACGCTCTCATCAGGCGCCTCGCCGGTCACGTGGGCCTGATGGGCACCCACACTGCCGCCTCCGCTCTGGAGATTCTCTCGAAGATGCATGGAACGCCGGCCACAAAAAGTACAGAGCTGCAAAGGCAAAGCGCGGCTTCCTCTTCAAATTCTTCCTCTGCTGAGTTTTCCGGAGGGGCCTTGAAGAGGGGAGGGCCTGAGGTCCTGGCCCACCGCATCGCTTGGAAGGTTGACCAGACACTCTTCCGGGTGCGCGCATGGCGAGACCGGACGGCCTCGACCGCTGCTTCTTTGCGGCTTGCGGACACGGAGGTGGGTGAGCATGTATGAATGTCAGTATTTCTGTTGTGCTATTGTGCTGTTTGGTTTTGATATTAGTATCAGAGGATTTCTGTAGCACTCTGAGCAGATCTGAGCGCGTCCTGTCATCTCTCTCGGAGTTCCGGATGGAAGGACACGATTCTCATTCCTTCTGCGTATGTCCGTCTCTTCATTTCTGTGACACCTCTTGCTGCTCTTGGTCAGCTTGATTTTTTGAGAGCTTCTCTCTTTGTGTCTGTCAGCTCCCTTCTTCGAGTGCAGAAGGAGAGCGACCAGAGTCAGCGATTGATGAGGAGGAGGGGCATGAGGAAGCAGAACGACTGCGAGGCGAGGAGCGGGAGTGGAGGGAGACGGAGAGACCGACTGGAGAGGGAGGAACAGGAACGGGAGCGTTTGTAGACGTCGAACCTGTGGATGCAGGCGCGGCAGCAAGATGCATCACTGCGTGGGATCTCCAGCGAGTCAGTCAGGCAGGCAGGCAGTCAGTCAGTCAGGCAGGCAGGCAGGCAGGCAGGCAGGGAGGCAGTCAGTCAGTCAGGCAGTCAGTTAGGCAGGCAGGCAGGCAGGCAGGCAGGCTGTCAGTCAGGCAGTCAGTCAGTCATTCAGTCAGGCAGTCAGGCAGTCGACCGATCGGTCGGTCGGAAGCTCCTTGTTCCTGTCTGTCTGCAAAAAGGACGACAGGAAGTCATGTGGTCTGTCTGTGGTGCCTTTGGGAGGATTTGTTTCTCTTCATTGATTGCTCATTTGCTTTAAGTCTCTCTTCCTTTTGAAGCATTCTTCCCCATCGGAAACTGCGTCCTTTCACGTTTGCGCCTTCTTTTTTCACAAAGGAAAGGAAACTAGCGTTCATATTGGCTGCAGCTTACGGAAGGAATCAAAAAGGGACTTTTCCTAGCTGCCGTGGATCAATTTTGTGTGACAAAGAGTTGTACTCTTGTCTTTAGCTCTGTCCCTTCCTCAGTTGTGATTTCTGTTCTGTTTGTTCCTCTGGACGGAATTCGCCAGGTGGTGGTGGCTCTTGCCAAGCTCAAAAGGCTGACGCCGAAGAAGACGGATATCTACGCGCCCTTCCTGATTCGATTCATCAGGTACATTCGAATGAAGATGCAGAGATGCCCTCCCGCCCGTCAGATTTGTTCTTTTTTGATTGATGATCAACGAATTCTGATTCGAAGAACGAACCAGAAGCACAGGGAAGAGAGGTGGAGAGAGGATCGTGTGGCAGGAAAGAAAAGAGCGTCCATCCACCCTCCTAGCTGCCTTCATTTTCTTTTGTGTCCCTGCATGCATTTATTGATCTACTTTCCGATCAATCACACTGAATTTCCCTTTTCTTTTGCGTCCCTGCATGCATTTATTGATCTACTTTCCGATCAATCACACTGAATTTCCCTTTTCTTTTGCGTCCCTGCATGCATTTATTGATCTACTTTCCGATCAATCACACTGAATTTCCCTTTTCTTTTGTGTCCCTGCATTTATTCATCTACTTTCCGATCAATCACACTGAATTTCCCGTAAACTTGCATTCAATAGAGCATCCTTCTTCGTATGTCAGTCGATCCAAAAAAATACTCTTAGACTGTATGTATGCAATTTTCTTCTTCATGATCCCTGTACAGGTTCCTTCCTTCCTTCCTTCCATCGATTTGTGCATCGATCCATCCATTAATTATTTCTTCCATCAGTCAGTCTGCCCACCCGATATCGATCTTACGTGCTCGGGCTTTGCCCTCTTGCTTTTTTATTCTCTTACTTTGTCTTTGCAGGGACGGCGCGTACAACCTGTCCAGTCTCTGCTCACTCGCCTGCGCTTTCACGGTCGGTTAATGACTGCACTGTTGTTGCATCTCCTCTCCGTCTGTACGTACACACACAAGTCGGTTAATGACTGCACTGTTGTTGCATCTCCTCTCCGTCTGTACGTACACACACACGTACACACACAAGCCGACATGTCTCCTTGCTGTATGGCTTTTTTCTCGCGAGTCCCACTCACTGGAAAGCCTGCGTGGATCCATCACAGCTGTACTCCGGCTCCGAAACAGATTGACGGATGTTGAGGTCTCTTCTGATCCTTCTTTTTCCAGAGGGGGGGGGCGTCACAAGGAAGAAACGGACTCACCACGTGCCCAAATCGTCAGCTGTCTCAGTCCTGCAGGAGTCAATGGAAGATCTTTCTCGCCCTCGCCTGCGGAGTGCGTACCCATGGGACGAACAGACGTGTGTGTGTATGTATGTATATGTATATATACATATATACAGAGTAAGGAGGGGTGCTGGAGTAGGGTTCGTAAGTTTCTTGTACAGATTCCGGTGCACATTTTTGTAAGCAAAACTAAGTTTCACTCCATGCAGGGCACGGGATCTGTCGGGGTGGAGACGGTCGCGTTTCCCGTCTTCAGCGCTATCCGTGTGAAGGTCTGCGAGGACCTGAGGGATCTCAGGGGAGAGGTGCAAGGAGACGAGGAAGGGGACCTCTCGTTTTCCGGAAACTCTCGACACAGAACACTTCGGGACGTGGGTAATGCATTCTTTTTCTCTTTGCGTCGATGCTGATGCGGTTTTATTTCGATCTAGATTTTGTCCGGTGTCCTCGTCTCCCGCTTCATTCAGTCTTTCGGGAGAGGATGGTGCGATCCTTTTTTGACTGCCTCTCGCTTTCTCCTCCCCTCCCATGCCCTCTCTTTTTCTGTCTCCCGTCCTCTTCTCTCTGTCGCGATGTCCGCGTGGATCTCTCTGTCTGAAAGAAGGAGCCACCAGAATTTGAGTTCTCTCTCTGTCTTCACATGCTGCGATCGATTTGTCTCTCTCTCTCTGGCATTCCTCGATCGAATTTTTTTCCTCGGTTGGTTGGTGCCTACGGATACGTGCACGAACTCTCTTTGGACTCGTGATTGAAGTTCGATTTCTTGCCCATTATCCATTGATCGAACTGTCTCTTTTTTGCAGAATGCGACGCTTCTGCTGGGTGCCTTCGGACACGTGCGCGCTCTGGACGCCGGTCTTGTTGACGTCTGTCTTGGCTGGCTGGAGCCTCTCGACAAGTGGGTGGGTGGGATGGATAGATGAGATGATCGCTGTTGCTCTGTCTGCCTGCCTGCCTACGTGGACATGCATTTGCCTGTCTTCCTGTCTATCTTCAAATCCGTGACTCTGATTCTTTTTTTCTTCTTCTGTCCGTTGACTTCCTGCAGGGCCTCACTAGCGGAAGTGAACACTGTCTTGATGGCCCTCGGACGTGTTGAGATCCTCTCTCCCCAGGTGGGTGGGTGGGCGGTTGGGGATGAGTGCCTTGTTGTTCGTCTCGGCGCCTGGATTTGCCTGTAATGCTGACCATAAGACTTTTTCCGGGCGTGTGTGAGTCTTCTGCGTACGGTGCGGCTGGATGCAAACTTTGGACGTGTGGACACACTTACGGAGGCATACCAGCGGGAGACTAGGGTGCTCCATAAGCCGAGGAGTTTGGCTCTGTTTCTTTACTGCCTTGATGTGTGTGTGTGTGTGTGTGTGTGTTGTGGTTCAGCGTCTGCTTGATTTGGGTGCGGCACTCGAGCGCGTGGTATTCGAGGCCTCGGCCGAAACTCTGAGTGAAAGTGCGGAGGCAGTTGATGGTGAGAGCCACTTCAGCGTGGAGACGAAAGGCGAGCAGGCGCGGAGAAAAGGTGGCAGCCTGCAAAGGCAGAAAGAGGATCAAGTTCAGGAGCACCAAAAGATTCTCAGTGACTTCGAAGCGACCCCCTCGGACAGGACGGACCTGGCATCGGAACGAAAATATTTGTCCACGGAAACCTCGAGAGCGCTCGTCAGTCTACGAAGGAGTGACCATCACATCGACATCCGCACAGCTGAAGAAGTCAATTCAGACGGACGACAGACAATGAGTGTCTCCTGAGTTGAAAGAAATCATGAGGATCGAGGCCGGAGCTAGGGAGTGAATCTAATTGTTTGTCCATTCAGGGGTGTTCTTTTCCTTTTCAATTTCCTCCTCCCTCGCGCCCTTCTTTCTTTCTTTCTTTCTTCCAAAAGAGACTCAAGCGAGCATTTGCTTCTGGAAGGAAATGGATTCTATCTCTCTTCTGCAGGTGTCCCGATCTGACCAGAAAGAAAGTGAATTGGGTGAATCCAACTCAGCAACGCAAAGACTGTCGTCCTCCATGCAGTAAAAAGACCCGTCTTTTTGCCATTCCTGTGGTTGGGAGAACAGGAAGACCAAAATGAGAGAAACAAACAGACCATACACACGTGCAGGTCCAGGTGCTCCTTCAGACCGCCCATCTCCATTTGAGATAACATGATGAGATAGTGAGATAACCGTATTCTCCAAAATGAGATAACGCGTGCAGGTCCAGGTGCTCCTTCAGACCGCCCACCTCCACACGCGCCTGCCTGCACTCTCTCTGGAGACCCGGCAACGACTGCGGAATCTGCACACATCGGCTGTGCGGGGGCTCTTGCTACTTCAAAACCAAAAAGCGTGTAAGACAGCCAACCGGGTTAGTGAAGCGTCTCTCTCTTCCCTTCTATCTCCACGTCCCTTTACTTGCTTGTCTTTTCCTCGTCCACCGAAGCGTTCTCCTCTCTCTCTCTTTCGCTCTCTCTCTCTTTCTCTGTCTCTCTCTCTCTCTCTCTCTCTCTCTGTCTTCCTTTCTCTTTTTCTTTTGTTCTTTCTCTCTCTCTTTCTCTCTTTCTTTCTAATTTTTCTTTCTCTCTCTCTCCCTCTCTCTCTCTTCCTTTCTTGTTTTGTGTCTTTCTTTTCTTTCCTTCTTTCAGGATGCTTGGCTCAAAGTCACAACTCCTCGAGTGGATGCTGTTCTAATTCCTGCCAGATTTTCTTTGCAATTTTGAACTTCATTGGTTTCCGTCCCTTCCACTTTGTTTTTCTTCTCCGTTACGATGCAGGCACAGACGTTGATAAGTCTCCAAAGCTTCCACCTTTTGATGCCAGATCCAGAACCCGAACTTCAGTTAGAATTTCTTCGCCTCAAACTTCAACGGGAAGGGAAAGAGAGAGAGCAGGGGGGACAAGCTCTGCAGAGTCGCGTCCATTCCCAGACGCTTAGTCCTCCCTCTGTGAGGTCTCCTTCGTCCTCCTCTTCTACGCCATTCTCTCCTCTCCCCAAGTCTTCTTCAACTCTCTCCGCACTCCCTTATCCCCTTCTTCGTCCTGTGTTGTCGGGCGTGACCTCTGCCCTGACGCTGGAAGAGTTGCGATCTCACGTGGACCTCCATGACTGGTGCAGACGGGACCTCCACGTCAGTCAGTGAGTGAGTGAGTGAGTGAGTGATTGAGGTCTCCGTAGGTCAATTGTGTTTTCTTCTCAAATTTCCCCACGACCTTCTCCTCTACACCTCACACTTGGCTGAATGCTCTTGACGTAAACTATCCTCTTTGCGCTCCATCACTCTCTAGAGGCTGGAAAAGGGTGATTCCCGCTTTCCACCGATTGGCTCTGTCTCCCCGTTTTGCGGTCCTGAAGTCATCAGAAAGAAATTTTGTTTTTCCGACTTTATTCATTCCCCCCGGCCGTACATGATCATGCAGAGATTCGGTAATAAATTCCGCAAAGACGTGACAACCTCTGCGTTCCAGAAAGCGGTGGCAAAGGGCGTCCGATCCCTGGCAGATGACGTCGAGAGGGCCAATCCGGGACTTTGGTCGGTCAACTTTCTTCGCTTGCTGCCATGGGGGGGTGGGGGGTAAAAGGGTCGACTCTGTTCTTCTTTGATCGAATGCGCAATCATTTACGGAGATGGACATGAGATTCCCTCACTCCCTCCCTGCCTCCCCGCCTGCCTGCATGGTTAGTTGGTTCCTTTTCTTCCTTTTCTTCGATCGTGTGCTCTCATTCCTTTTTTGCTTGTGCCTTTCCTTTTCATTCCATGCGTTTCTTTTAGAGTTGCGCCTCTCCTTTCTAACGCATTTGGTCTGTGACGACAATATTCCCGAGCAATAATCCACCTCCTTAGCCAGAAGGCAGCAAAAGTGGTGAGAAAGTTTCTGATGGACTGAAAAGAAAGAAAGAAAGAAAGAAAGAAAGAACGAAAGAAAGAAGGAAAGAAGGAAGGAAAGAAAGAAGGAAAGAAAAAAATGAAAGCAAAATCCGTCCACCCTCTTCACCTGTCTGAATGCCAGTTAAAGAAAGTTATAAACTGCCCAGCTTTACTGTTGACACTGTTTTTTTTCAGGTTAGAGGTCGAACAGGAGGTGGACATCCCTTCCACAGTGTTTTCGGTGGACTGTGTCATCACGACTTCATTACACAAAATGAAGTCAACCTTTATGAAATAGTGGGAATGTGCGAGGCTACCCAAGAAGCTACTTGATGGGAAAAGCCTGAGGGGGCAACCCGAAAAGAAAGTTCCAAACAAAGATACTGATATGGCATGGTGTTAGAATGGATATTAAAAAGCCCGGGACGCGTAATTAAAGTACTTCTAGAAGCTATTTTTTTATTTATGGAGTGAATTTAATGATACTTGATTCTATAAAGTACATCTAGAACCAAGACTAGAAGCACACCGGAATGTTGATTAAGAGACTTTAATTAAGCAGTAATTTAGGCCAGCCATACACCCGGTATTACGCTGTACACTGCAAAATATAAAAAGCACAGCCCCCACTGATAAATCGATTCCGTCAGCATTTTGTGAGAACTTCTATCTAAGGGTCTGTTGGGCCTTTCCACATCTGCCCCCGAAAGCCAGCAACACACAAAATCCTGTGTCAGGTGGCGTGAGCCCCTCGCGCTGCCAAACAAACCCAAGTTAGACTCCGCAATCGGGACTAGCTAGCCAAGCCTTCTAGCAACTTGAAGCCTTGAGGTTGTCCATTTGGCTGGTTATGTCTAGGGTTATACTGCCGGTGCATACGGCATGCAGTGCGTTTGGCATCGCGCCGAACACTAGAAGGCAGTAGAATGATGATGACATTACAGATTCTAAAACAGTCTTAGCAACAGTCTTAAAGGGGTAGCCACTCCAAGCATGGGCGCGCATCTTGCACTAAGACTTGCAGAGAAAAGAACAAAAATATGAAAAGAAAAAGACTAGAGAGGCTAGAACTTTCAAGAGAGAAAAAAATATCCAGGAGATGGTGGTTTTGCTTTCAGGGTTTCAGCTCTGTTCCGGAATCTGGGTTAGAATCTGGGCCAGAATGAATTAACGTCATAGCAGAATGCCTCAAAAATCAGTGTTGAGTTGTTCGTCTTCCTGCATTAGTTAAAACTCTGGTTAAAACTCTGCACATAAATAATATAATCTATGTATGATTGGCCAAAGTTCTAGACGCAGCTCGCCGGCTTTAAGTAACTCAAATAAATTAAATTAAATCCTAGATTAAATCAAATTAAAAAAAAAAATACTGCTTTTAGATGTAGTTGATTTTTTGTGAGAGAAGTTACATTCTTGCTGCCTTTTCTGACTGCAACTCCGAAAAAAGCTTTCGCAATCTGATCTTGGTGATCTTTGACTGTTCTCCTGCGGCCACGCGGAGCTCTTCTTGTCTGTCTGTTCCGACTCTGCCCTTCAAAATGTCTAGCATCTCTTGGGCAGATTTCCCAGTGGCACAGACGATAAAAATGAAACCGTTGGCATCGAAGTACACGTCGTTGAGCCTCTTCAATTCCAAAAGAGTCTCCTCTGACGCCCCCACGCTGCCCTGCTGCTCACTCGCACACAGGTCGGCCGTGGCTGCAAACTTCTGGCGGAGCGTCTCGACGTCTCCAATCCGGGGGTGGCCCTCGAAGGCCTCCAGAAGGTCCTCCTCCTCCGACACCGCCCACTCCCAGCAGATAGAGAGGGAGAGAGACAGCACAGAGATACAGGAGAAAGAAGACACACATACACACATACATACATACATTCACATACACAGAGAGAGCGAGAGACAGAGAGAAGGGGGTGGGGTGGGGTGAAAAAGAGCAGGCAGAGAGAGAGAGAGAGAGAGAGAGAGAGAGCGATGGAGAGAGGAAGAAAAAAACACAGGGAAAGAGAAAGTGGGAGAGGAAGAGAGAGAGTGAGAGAGTGAGAGAGTGAGATGGAGAGAGGAAGAGGAAGACAGAGGAAAAGAGAAAGTGGGAGAGGGAAAGAGATGAGACGGCCACAGAGACAAGACTGCTGAGACGGTCATGAAGAGAACGACACATGTAAGAGACCATCTGATCACTTTCATGCCAAACAGAGAGGGACATTGGGAGAGCACAAAAAGAGACGCCCTTTTGAGCACTGGACCTCTGGGGGGAACGGGCAAGCTGAGGCCAGGAACGCATGGCTAAAGGCTGGCAAGGGCACGAAAAAACAAGGCTGCCTGCAGCCGTCTCTTCTTTTCATTACCTTCTGAGATCCGCTTTTCTGGGATAATATCACAACGCCTTTTGGGTTGCAGCTCAGGCGGCAAGCTGACTGACCGGAAGGGTCTCCGGGATGCCATTTTGAGGGCCCACTTGGAGGAGTGGCACACTTTCATGAACTCCTCAACTGCCGTCTCCGGAGGCAGAGAGTTCATCTCTTCGATCTTCATCTTCCACCCCCCCGACACAAAATCAAGTTCCCTTTTCTCTCCCGCTCGCAGAGGCGTCTCAGAAGCTGGAAAGCATTCAGGTTCATCTGCTCATATTCTGCTCATGCATCTCAGCTCACCAAATTCTACGGCAGTTCAGCACTGCATTGAGTGGGCACCAATGTACGAAGTTGGTTTGCCACTGCGGTGCATGCATGGCCCCGGAAAGCGAAGCGCGCGTGGGGCACTTGCATGCCAAGCATGAGCTGCATGGCAGGCAGACTATGGCAGACTGAGGCTTACACTGAGCTCGCAGCCTCGGTCCGCAGGTCTTTCCCACTGTCTTCTCAGGTGCAGATGCCAGGCATTGGTTGAACCTGCACCCGGCTGACGGTTCACAGACTGGCACACGTCCTCAGACAGTCCTCCCAGTGGTATCCGTGACACAATCTCACATACGGAAAGCGAGCAGAAGGAGACTGTAAGCTGGTTGTATTCTTCAATTCACTTGAAGTTTGTCTGCCTCGAGGAAGGATGGTCTATCAGGGAGCGACGAGCCCCTGTCCAGTCTGATCACGAAGGTTTCTCCATGGACGCTCTCTGACCTGAGGAAAGAAGAACAAAGGACAACAGGCAGTGAGGGGTATGTTGGGTCCACAGTGTGTTTCGGGGTCATGTGTGTGGGGGCGTGGTGGCAACAGTAGTGCCCCCCTGAGGCGGCTAGCCCAGTCCTCCCGCCTACTCCGTGAACTTCCTCCTTCTTCTTCGTCTTCCTCTTCTGCCCTTCGCTACGCCCTCCTCTGGGTTGACAGGCAGGGACTCAGACGGGACTCGTGGAGGGGGGCCTGTCATCGTACGGCAATACCTATGCGTCCTGTGAGGGTGGGGGTGCTGAGGGGAGGACTCTCTGCCTCTGTCCCTCGCTCTCGGCGCCCTGTCCACTTCCACTCACGATCCATCTCCTCCTCCTCGTCGTTCGGGGACCATTTCCAGTCACCCAGCATCGAGGCCGCAAGGTCGGTCCGTCGGTCTGTGTGTCAACAGTTAAGCTGACTTCCTCCTTTCCCTTCTTCCGACATCCTCTGTTTGCTTGATCAGTACTGCAATGATCCCTTCCCATGCACCCCTGTCTTCTCTTCTGTTTCCCACTGCCAGTTATGCCTTCATAGAGGTGGACAGAACTTCAAATCCTCCGTTGAGCTCGATCTGCTCGTCTGTCCTTGCTTCTCTTTCTGTAACCGCACAGGCCAATCAGTCACGTCTTTATCCCTTTCGCTCACTGTGTCAAATTGAGTGACTTCATCGTTCTGCACCCGCAACAAAAAAGTCCTCGTGAGTCCTACGTGCTCAATCAAACACTTCTCCCGATGCATCCCCTTACCCCTGGCCCTAGGCCCTAATGTCCTTCCCTCTTCATTCATTCATCAGCCTCCCTCCCCCCCTCCCTCCCTCCCTCCGAGTGTATTCAAGTTCCCTCCCGCAGGTCCTTTCCTCTCCTCTGCATGCCCTCCTTATCTTCTCTCTGTCCACCCGTCTGCCCTCCTTCCTTCTTTCTCTCTTGCATTCTTCTTGAATCTTCCAATCAATCATCAGATCTCTTGTCCTCTCTCTCTGTTCTCTATCTCTCTCCTGATCGAGTGTGCCCGTGTGCGTGCGTGCGTGCGTCTTCATCACATTCTTCATTTGTCACTGCGTGCCCCCCCCCCCC
>JAHBMJ010000190.1:70459-124907 GCA_018398765.1 Chromera velia | reverse complement strand
GGGGGGGGGGGGCAGATCTGAGGACCTCCAGGCGGCTCTCGAGTGCTACCGCCAATCCGCCCGTCTCCTCTCTCAAGGCCTCGTGCTAGGCCCAGAGAATGACCAGGTCCTCTTGGCATTTCAGGTCCGTCCGTCCGTCCGTCCGTCCGTCGGTCGGTCGGTGCACTAGTGTAGTCAGTGCCTTTCAAGAGAATCCATGTTTCTTTCTTTCTGTGTACACAAATAGATGTATATCTGGACAGGCTGCATGTGGGTGGGCGGGATAGAGGAGGGCCTCTCCTCCCCTCCAGCGACGAGAGAGACCATTTCTTTGAGTCCGCTCTTCCTTTCCGCAACGCTGGGAGGAAATCTTTCTCTTTTCTGCTTCTGCTGAATGTGTATTGCATACACAGTCCTCTCTCTCTCTCTCTCTCTCTGTGTGTGTGTGTGTGTGTGTGCGTGTGTACAGGCCCGCAACGCTGCAGGTCTTGCATCGAGGGCGATGGGGAACTACAACGAGTCGGCCGACGAACTTCGGGAGGCGCTCCTTTCGTGCTCGAGGAGAATTGGGCAGCATGGGACGCAGTCGACAATAGTCAGTCAGGCAGGCAGGCAAGTAGACACGCAGGCAAGGAAACGTTGATTCTTTCTCTTTTTTTTTTTTTTCTTTCTTTTTTTCTTTCTTTCTTTCTTTCTTTCTTTCTTTCTTTCTTTCTTTCCTTTTTTTCTTTTTTTCTTTCTTTCTTTCTTTCTTTCTTTCTTTCGTTCTTCCTTCCTTCCTTCCTTCCTTTTCTTTCTTTCTTTCTTTCTTGCTACTCTTTCTTTCTTTCTTTCTTTCTTTCTTTCTGTCTTTCTTTCTTTCTGTCTTTCTTTCTTTCTGTCTGTCTGTCTGCCTGTCTTTCTTTCTTTCTTTCTTTCGTTCTTTTCTTTCTTTCAACCAGTCAGTCAGCGAGAAAGGCCGGCATAAGCACGGGCAGGCTGAACGCGCATCTCGACTGCAAACCCTCTTCTGGCGCATGTTCATTTTCTTTTCTTTTTCACCTGTGGATGGATGGGTGCACATTCATTCATTCTACTGAAATATTTGATTGCTCGATCGATCGATGGACAAATGACGACATTCCTCCCTCCCTCCGTCCTTCCGACTTCATGCAGGTGATGGAACTGACGGGTGCCAATTGCGACAGTGCCACCGCGGCGCTGCTCGCGAGGGCGGAGCACACGGACACGCTGAAAGACGCGGACTCTATCTTCAGGCAGTGTCTGCACTGGGTACGGCAGGCTGCAAGGGGGCAGGACGACAGGTCGGTCTGTTTGCTGTTTTTCTCTCTCACGTTGGGTGAGCCACTGAGAGGGTGCGTGGTGTGTGTGTGCTGACGCCCGTCCGATCTTTCGAGCTGATCCATTGCCCATGCAACCAACAGAGGGACGCACGCCGTCTCTTGTGAGTGAGTGAGTGAGACTTGAGCAAACGGAGTACTGATGAGGAAATGAGAACGAACTTGCAGGAGACAAAGAAAGAAGTGAGGGGTAGTGAGATGAGATGAACGTCCGGTTTGTCCGTCCGTCCGTCCGTCCGTCCGTCCGTCCGTCCAGCAGGAGACGAACGGAACGGAAGGGAAGGACGCCACCTCCCCTCCCCTCTCCTCCCCTCCCCTCTCCTCGAGGGTCTCTGTGTCTGTCTGTCTGTCTGTCTGTCTGTCTGTACGATCGTCTGGTTGCCGTGCGGTGTCGACAAGTTGTGCTAGCAGTGCTGGGTTGTAAGGAGCGTGCGGACATTTTGTGGGACGGACGTATGCAACATCATCTTCACGACAAGCATGATGGGGACGATTTTCATGTCTTGCACATCCATGCCTGTATGCGCATATTTGTGCGCGCACGCGTGAGTGCAGACCCCTGGCGGCGCTGTCGCATATTGAGAGAGAAATTTGGCCTTGTATGTATGTATGTGTGTATGTATGCATTTGTATGTATGTATGCGCATATTTGTGCGTGCGTGCAGACCCCTGGCGGCGCTGTGGCACAACTTTGCCGAGCTTTACTTTTTCTTCCGCCGCCAACCGACGGATGCCCGCGAGGCTCTGTCCAGGGTTCGCATGTGTCTGAAGAACACTAAATTCGTTCATGAAACGGAATTTTTTGAAGCAATCAATGAAGGGAGAGAAAGTGTATCCACAGAAGAAGGAGGAGTAACGAATTCAGAAAGCGTCACTTCGTCTCTTTTGTCTTCAGTCCCTTTGGAGGATGGAGAGAGACGGCAGGCTGAGGGACTGGGAGAAATCGGAAGAGAGATGGAAAGACAAAGGGGGGGGGCAGGGAACTTTCGGGTCGATCTTAGCGACTTGTTCATTAGGGAAGGAGATTCAGTAGCCACTGCAAAAAACGGCTTGTCGGGACCGTCAGGGGTGTTTGGGGTTGGGCGTTATTCTTCTGAAGGTTTTGAAAGTGGTCTCCACGGATACTTGTCAGGAGGGGCAATACGGCAGGGGCAGCGGCCGAGTATTTGGAATGCTGTGGAGGGCGGGCCTGCAGACGAACTCTTGGCGCTTCCCCCCGATTACCCGATTTCTCCATTTGACATACTCAGCAAGACTCTTCACAGACCGTCTTCTTCTTTTTCTTCGTCTTCTTCCGCCGCCTCCTCCTCGAAACACGATGGTCCTGTTCAGCAAACAGACGACGGGGGCAATAAACTTCCCCCAAATCACCACCAGCCGTCTGACGAGGGGGCTGCAAGGGGCAGAGCCGCACCCCATGCAGAAGGTGAAGGAGGGGGAGAGAAAGAAAGGGGAACTGCCACTTCGCGGGCGGAGGCCCAAAATCAGCAACCGTCTCTCTCTGAAGAGAAGAATTTGAAAGAGAGTAGTGCAGAGAAAGAAAAGAGACAGCCGGGGCAGCAGGGACACAAACAGACAGAGGCAGCAGGTGAGGCCCTCTCAGCGTCCCTCCGTCCATTGTCTGTGCCCCCCTCGGGTCTTCCCTTCCTGGACCCCTCTGCCCTCGCGATGATCTGCGAGGCGAGGTGCGGGGCAGCGCTCTACTGGACGCTCCGGAAGGCGTTGCAAAAAGATCACTTGCAGAGAGAAAGAGAAAAGGAGAGTCTGTCTGTGTCTGTGCAGAGGGAGCGAGAGTCACTTCATTTCATTCAGGAGAGGGGAAGGGAGGAAAGAACGCGGGGGCCACCCCCGTCCCCTGCCGCCCTCTTGCAGCAGCAGTTGCTTGAAGAAGAACGCAGTCGCCCTGCTGAACTGGGGCAGTTAGAATCTGAGTCTCATTCTGACTCTCCGACAGGCTACCAGACGGTAGTTGAGTATCGACTTGACCAGCCAATGAGGGGCCGTCGTTCCTCAAAGGAAAGGTCTCTTTTTCGTCAGCTGTCAGATGAAAACCTTCTTCGAAAGATTATTGCAGGAATGAAAGGAGAGAGGGCAGAGGGAGTGATTGGAGAAAAAAAAGGAGGACTCGGGGTGCAGTCGGATGGGGCCCTGCGGTTTCTGGTTATAGAAAGAGTAGACTCCCCCTCTAGCATCGACTCCAAAGCCGAAGAGACAGGGGCAGCAGATCGCGACACTCATCTGAAGTCCTCCAGTGGGGACTCCTTTTCTCTGTCTCTGTCTCAGCAGGCTGCTGCTCCCTCAGCAGACTCGGGACTCGACAGAGGAGACTCTTCTTTGTCGTCAAGTTTTGTTTTGAAAGTTGTGGAAGTCGTGCGACCATCTCCTTCTTCTTCCTCTTCTTCGTCGGTCTCTCTGTCCTCTCTCTTTGTGCCCCCGTCATCTTCCTTCCCTTCCTCCAGAGGGGAAAGGGGTCGAGGGGGAAGAGGAAAGGCCTGGCAGACAGGCTCCGTTCTGCCCATTGCTGTTTCCCTCCCCAAGCCCCACGGGAAAACAACCTCCTCCTCTCCTCGCCCCCTGTCGACAAGAATTTTTCCTGCTTCCTCTCTCTTGAAGTTGGACTCAGTCTCTGCTGGCTCAGAGGTAAACCCATCCGAAAGAAACGCAGAGGAAGAGTCTCCTCCTGCTCCCCAGCACATTGTGCAGCGATACGCTTCCCGCAAAGAGAGAGATGACTCGGTGCAGGCGCATGCGGGCGTCTCTGAGAGCCCTGCAGCACCTCAGAACGGAGGGGGAAGAGAAAAATCCCCGTCTGTTTCGGGAGGGGAGCACCTTGAAGGGCAGTCATACGGGTTGAAGTCAAGTAAGAAAAGGGGGGTAGGGCAGAGAGAGAGCAGAACGTCAACAGAGGGACATTCTTCAGCGCCCCCCTCCAATTCTCCCCAGTCTTCCTCTTCTCAGGCGTCTTCTTCTTCTACTCACGTTGCTGACCCGATGACGTTGCTGTGGGAAAATTTGGAGAGAGTTGGGGTGCGCCCTGCCTCGGCAACTTTTCTTCGAGAAGACAGGTAGGTCAGTGTTTTTCTTTTCTTTTCCCCCGATGCGAATGGAAGAAAAGGCTTCAAGAACTTAATTAAAGTGATAAGAGGAAAAGGGTGGGGAACTTTCCCGCTTCTTTCTCGTTCGTTGCGTATCCCTGAACTGTTGAATTTCTCATTTCTAACCGTCTTCTGTGCCAAAAAAAAGACAAAGAAAGGGGAGTGTGAGAAGGCGAAAAGTGACACTCCAAGAGAATGGAGGAAAGACGACAAGAAGGCAGGCAGGCGGTGAAACAGAACATTGAAAGATTAATCGAGACTCTCCGGCAAAGTCGGTCAGTGTAGGTAAATTTTAGTCGGCGTCTCCTCGCCTCTTTTCGTCTTTTTTTTTTCGCTTGACCCTGCAACCTTATTCTCTCCTTCAACTTGTTGCGCTTCCTTTTGTCCTTCACGCAAAAAAATACCAAGTGGTTGAGTCCGTCTCCACTCTTTTTCCTGTCTCCTTTCTTCAGCTGCCAACTAGTAGAGCAAGGAATCAAGCACCTCAGGTCTCGAATGACCGTCGCACCGTCTCCCTCCTCCCCCTCCTTCAAAGCGTCTTCCACCAGTGAGGATAGCGAAGCGCGGAAGGAAAAAAACAGGCAGATGGGAAAGGGAAAGGAAGAGGGACAGGAAGACTTCGCCTCTCCTCTCTCGTCTCCGATCTGCCCCCCCTCAAGTCTCTCTCCCTCTCTTTTATCTTCTTCTTCTTCCCCTGAGGACTGGAAGGCGGGAGGAGGCAAGGAAGAAAGAGTTGTGGAGACGACGGAGAGATTTTACTGGGATGGACTCAGGGGAAAGGAGAAAGAGGCGGCGGCCCGGGATCTGCTGAGATCCGCAGGGTCGACCAGGGCGGTCATTGAGGCCGCAAATACTCTCGCCCTGTGTGACAGGCACGTTTGTTTAACGTTAGGGAGGTCATGGGGGGGGAATGCTTGAGCCTAGGCTTGAGCGGCACTTGTCGGTGCTTTTTTTTTTCACTCCGCCTCACTCTCTCTGTGTGTATGTGTCCGCCTAACTCTGTGTGTGTGTGTGTGTGTGTGTGCGCGCGCGCGCGCGTAAGCATTTGTTTCTTTTCAAACGTACATCAGATGGCTTCTTTCCTCTTTGCGCAATCTATCCTGCATGCCGTCTCCCTCCCTCCCTCTCTGTATGTCAGTGTGTTGGTGAACAAAACTAGTGGAATGAATGAGTGAGTGAGTGAGTGAGTGAGTGCAGGCCTGGGGCTGCCGCAGAGCTACTCTCTCCCTTGTGGGGACTTCTTCTGAAAGTGAGGGAACACAGAACGGAAATCATGTCGAGAGCAAAAGGGGAAGGGAAGGGGGGCAGCTTGAGTGCAAGAGAAAGCGCGCAGACTTCGTCGGATGTTGAGGGGGGTCACCCAGGCCCAGCCAGGCCATATGCAGAGGAAGCAAAAACCAACGCAGGGCCATTCCAACGTGGAGGGGTAGAAGTGCCCCCGCATCTCTTGGTGCCGCCGCCTCGTCCCCCTCAGGTACTGCCCTCCTCTCCTTTCAGCATTGGGGTCCTTCAGCAGAGCCCTTCCTTGCCCAAGTTGTTTGGGCAGTCGGCATATGCACCCACGCCCAATGCAGTGGCAGGTCTGAACAACCTGGGGGTGACCTTGTTGATGAACCTGCTGAGGCACCCCCCAGGAGTATCAGGGGTCACCGTTCAGCAGGGGGAAGGGGGCGGGGAGGTTCAGAACGGCAGCTCCGCAGACGCACTCGGAGGGCCGTCTCCGTCTCCGTCTGCACAAATGCCTCCGGCGGCTTCGTCTGACTGGGACCGTTGGGAGAGTGCGTGCGTCGATGCGGTACAGGCAGTGGAGGCGGCAGGGGAGATGATGCGAGGACTCCAGAAGGGTGCAGACGCGGGGGGGCAGAATCACTGGGCGGTGGGGGCAGAGTCGGGAAGCGCAATGTCGTCTACAGTCCTCAAATACTGGGAGGGGGTCAGCCAGGCAGGCAGGCAGGCAGCTGTCTCTCTTTTCTTTCTGCGAAAGCCTGCAACGCCTTTTCTGTCGGTTTCTCTCTGTTCGGTAGTATAATTTCTGCTCTTCGTTTTTCTTTTAAGTGAGGGAGTCGATTCTGACCACAGACAGCCAGTCGATCTTTCTTTTCTCAAACAGTGGATGGAGGGAGCACAGGAAGGAGTTAAGCGAGGAACTCGGAATGATGTCATTTTTCTTTCAAAATGCCAGAGAAGTTCGATGTTCTTGGATCTCTCTCTCTCTCTCTCTCTCTCTCTCTCTCTCGCAGTTGCTGTGTGATTTGACATACAATGTAGGAATGAATATGGACTTTCTGTGATGAGAGTTGTCTTTTGAGCTTTCCTCCATTCGTTTGCACTTATATAATCATACTTCAACGCGGGTCTCGTGTCTTGAATCGGGTCTTTTTTTTGGTCGTTGGTTCTTCTCTTTTTCTCTAGAGGTTCTTCTCTTCTTTTGTTTGCAGGCCCTGAGTAGGAACCTGGAGAGTGCGCAGGACGCACTCGGACTTGTGGCCGCAACGGCTTCCTACCACCGCCAGTGGCTCATCGATTCCTCCCCAGAACATGAACAGGAGAGGGGGGAGGGCAGGAAGGGGGAGGTGGAAGAGGAGGGCCGTTCTGTCTTTACCTCTCGTCACCCTGAATGCGCAGAAGGGACGAGAGAAGCCGGCGAGGGAGTGCAGTCCTCATTAGAGAGTCGATCCACCTCCGGGGAAACAGAAAAGAAAGAGGAGGCATCAGACGAAGTAGGAAGAAGGAGCGAGAGTCTCTCAGAGAAAGAGAGAGTAGCTGGGGAGGAAGACCCCAACAACAGCAGAGGCCCATTCGGATTCCTCTCTCTGTTCAGTCACAGCCGAAAGTTTCCGTCTCCTTCACCGCGCACGCACGCATCTGACGGCTGTGCCACGTCCACTTCCCCTCCTCATTCCCTCTCCCTGAAGGAGCGACAGGACTCCTCTCAGGAAGCAGATCATAACAAGAAGGGGAGTCCCAGGGAAGAAGTGACAGCAGAAGAGATCAAAGAGTTCTTGAGCAATACAGAAGCATCTGAGCTTGCAGTCACAGGGGAACGGGCAGAGAGGGAAGGGGAATGGGTACCTGAAGAGAGAAAAGGTGCAGCAAGAGGGAGAGAAGGCCGCAAACACAAAAGCAGCAGCAGAGACAAAAGAGAAGGATGCAACAAAGAAGAGGACAAAAGAGAAGGACGCAACAAAGAAGAGGAAAACGTCACATTCTCTTCCTGCGACCCATCCGATCCATCTTCTTCCTCTGCCCCACCGTTTTTCGAGTCTCCTCCCCTTTCTTCTTCTTCTTCTCCTTCTTCTTCTTCCATGGCAACAGCTCATGGGGCTGCCTTGTCAGACTCCCCCACCCATTTCCTCTTTGAGCCCGGATCCCCCCTTTCCCCTTTGCCCCCCGCTCCCTTGCCGTTGCCTCCTCTCGTGTTCTCTCTTCACTCTGCAACACAGCACCTGGGCCTGTGGGACCTCCAGTTGAGAGGAGAGAGAGAAAGGAGCGAAGAGAGTAGACACCCCCCACTTGACCCCATGACATTAAGGAGAGAGTCAGCTGCGGAGGACCCATTTTTCCGTTCCCCTGGATCCAATCCTCCTCGCCAGCAGCCCGACCCATCCTCTCCGTGTGAAGGAGCAGCAAGAGAAGGACAAGGTGGGGGTGGACAGGAAGGAGGAACGGAGAAGGGGGGACGGAGAAGAAGTAGGAGAGAGAGGGAGATTACGGAGAGGGGCAGGATAAACGAAGTGCCTCCCCCTCCTCCTCACGTCCTCATTTCTCAGAAGAATTTCGTTCTCTCTGTCCTCTCCCAACCTCTATTCCTCGAAGGTCGGTCGGTCGGACGGTCGATCCGTCAGTCCGTCAGTCCATCCGCGTGTTTGGAAGGATAGAGAAATAATTCTTTAATTTTCTCTCTCTCACTGCAGTGTTTCGATAGTTGGTAAACCCCACCGCATGCACTTTCGCTTTCTCGGTGCCCTTTTGAATATTTCGCATGAAGTCCCCCCCTACACTGTCTGCCCGGCTGGCGCATATCAGGAAAGACAGAATTCAAGAATGTATACCTACACACGGAATGTACGTATGCGGCAATGCATGCATTTTCGTTCATACAGAATGAAAAAGAATTCTGTATGAAAGAAAAAGAATTCAAGAATGTTTGCGTACACACGGAATGTACGTATGCGGCAATGCATGCATTTTCTTTCATACAGAAAAAGAATTCTGTATGAAAGAAAAAGAATTCAAGAATGTATGCGTACACACGGAATGTACGTATGCGGCAATGCTTGGCTTGTAAGCAGTGGCTCTTTCCTTTCCTTAAATTGCTCTTGTGTATGCCGTTTTGTTTCTGCAGGTTTGGCACTGCAAACCGTTTGGCACAGTCGTCCACCAGATCCCTTCGGGGTTTGATTGTTCGAACGCTCTCCCTCTAGCTTCTTCTCTTTTGGTACGTGGGTCGGCCAATCGGTTTGTTTGTTGTTTAATTTCCATTGTGTTGTTTCGTTCCTCCGATTTTTTCCTTCTCGCAGCATACCATCTCTACGTTCCCCCGCCCTCCCTCCCTCCCCCCTTGGCTCTCCGACCCGCCCTCGCGCTCTGCTTGATGTCTTTGCGGTAGGCTTCCATCGGACTTCTTAATTCCGGATGTGACTCTTTCCTTTTCGAGTCTCTGGCCTATGGTGTGAAAAGACTGTGCCTGCAGGGTAACCGCTCAGGCCGGAGCTGACATGAACATCTCGCCGCGCTTTGGAAACGGAGGAGATGGACTAGGAAGGAGATCGAAGATGCCTGCCTGGCAGGCATGCGTTAATCTTCTCTTCGCGCCATGCACGTACAAGCTTTGATGCAAAGTAAATTCTCAGGTGTAATCACTAAACATGATTCAAATAATTTTCTGGAATACAAAATTTACCAGCATGTTATGTAAAATTGCCTAGGAAAGTGTGAGGTGCATTATTATGATTTGATTGACTGATTGATTGATTGATTGATTGATTGATTGATTGGTTTTGCAATAAACTTTCCGAGGGGGAGTCTTTCCTGCTATGATCATTTGTTCAGACTGTTCCAAAATTTTCAGGCAGCCAGAGCTAGCAGCTAGGCTAGCAGAGATCGAAAAGAAGACTGAGTCTTTTCTCTTTTACTACAATTTATTGATTGATTGGTTGATTAATATTTATACAATTAAAACTAAAATTAGAATCTTTATTTGATTGATTGATATGTTCTGCCCTAGGGCCTTCCCGCATTGTCTATCTGTCACCATTTTAAGTTTTCTTAAAAGTATAAGTTTTGATGAAAGCATAATGATAGTATTATGATTAATATGATACTTCAAATACTTCCTAGGCGTGGTTTCAATATATCTTATATTTTCTTAACTCTAAAGATATAATATAAATATATAATATGATACCAACACTAGAACTAGCACTAGAACTAATACTAGAATCGAGATCAAGTTCAATCTGGAATACCATAAAACAATTCATTTCTTAGCTAACTTCCTCTTCATTACACTTTGCAGTAGCCGTAAGCCTGCAGCTGCATGCATGAGATGCAACAGATAAAAAAAGGGCTGAGGCTAGGGCTGAGGGAGTCTCCATTGGATTTAGCAAATTAGCATCGGATTTAGCATCATAACTTAGATCAGATCTAAGCTCACACTAGTCTCTAGAATTTGAACAGTCGTATATTATATCTAGCTATTATATTATATATTTATATCACCAGATCCATGATATAATTGATGAAAACACAGATCTCTATATAGGGCTATACAGAGATAGATAGACGGTCAGACAGATATGATTCGGTCTATCATGATGCAAATCACGGGCATTCACATTTACTGCGATGTCCGGCTACGACACGTACAACTGCTATCTGCCAGTCTGGTTGTTTTCTACATATGGAGAAGACTGTCACTTCTAGTCACTTCATATGTACCTTCTTCCTCCTTCCTCCTTCCTTTCACAACGTTATTCATATTCAGATATACGCACTTCAAGCGTGCATGCACGTCGAATTAATTCATGTGAATTCCAGTACAGAGCTTGACGTGGCCCCCGCTGACTCTATACACGCACGCGTACACCTTGATGCACTCGGGTGGCGTATATTCATACAAGGCATGCCTTGGCCCCCGTGCATTTATTTGTTCTCCGCGCCTTGCTATAATTGTTCGATTCTTTCTGCCCCGCCGACTGCTCGCTTGGCGTCGGTTGGTGCATCATCAAATGCATTCCTTTCTTTTTTCACGGAGCGAATAGAATTATGACTTTGTATTCCTTTCTCTTTTTTTCTTTGATGCAGATTACACAGAGCAGAATGGACCTTGAACCAATTTGAACAACCTTGTGAGTTTGTTAAATCAAGACATGTGTAGTGCTTAGGCTGTTGTTTTGACACGCTCTTTTCTTTTCAGCTCGGACACTCATTCTGACATCGAGATTGCTTGCAAATAGGTCCCAGACTCAGGTTTTTTGCTCAACCTGTGCGGTCATCATGCATAAAATTTCGAATTATCCTGCTTGACTGTCTGATGACTGCATGATACTGCATGCGGGTATAAGGTCCACAATTTTTTTTGGACGAACCTGCATGCTCCTGACTCGCGGTCGATACAAAGAGAAAAGAGATGAAGAAAGATCAGAAAGAAACCAAAAGGACATGGCTCGACTGAAAGGCGCGACTCTCTCAATCTGCAGCAGAGACACAGCTCACTCTCGTCAGTCTCTCAAACCAATCGAGAGGATAGTCCCTGAACTCTCACCCTGTCAGTTTCCTCTGCCCTCTTCTCTGTCGGTCAGCTTGCTTAACGCCCTCTGGATTGGTCTCTTCTTTCAACCCCCCCGTCGTTCCTGCTCCAGTGTCCGCCATCTCTCTCCTCTCTGTCTCTCTCCCTTCTCTCCCTTTCTTTCTTGTCTTGTCTGCATTGCGGGTTATATCGATTTCGTCCCCTCCCCTGTTGCTGCTGCTTTTGAGGCCCTCCTTCCCAGAGTCCCCATCCGTGTTGCTGCATTTGCATAGGGGTCGGGTACTGGCCAAAATGACTACCAAAGGGCGGTCCTGGCATCTGCATGGGGTACGGATTGGGTCCTTGTGCATGTTGCCAGGGAGGCATTGGGTTGTACATTTGTTGGGGGGGAGGAGGACTTCCGTAGTACTGCTATAGCTCTTGTATCTGATTCTGATGTATGGGGAGTGGGCCTGTGTAATGCTCATCACTGAGCATCACATACGATTTGCGATCATGTGGATGCGGACGTCTCTCCTGCATGATCTGTTGTTCTCTCTCGGCATTCACAGAGACCACAGGCTCGTCTGCAAATGACAACTGTTCAATTACTGCAAATATTGCGCACCACGTTTCCCATGGAATCAACCTCTTGCACGGGGTGTTTGCTACCTCCATTGCTCTGTTTCTGCGTGCTTGAGAGATCGATCCTTCGATGAATGCATGGCTGAGATCTGTGATGAGGTCCATGTTCTGTCTGTAGTCAAGGAACCTCGTTTTTCCCTTCTCACCTCCTTGGATGTCTGCTTCTCTTAGGTGAACACCGTCGGGGTAAACGGAAGGTCGGGGGCACTGTGCTAGTTCATCTAGATGGGTTTTGAAATCTGACAGATACTTCGACCAGGTCGCGTCTCTTGACTGACCTACAGCTAAAAACTGTCGAAATCTTCTCTCTTTCGCTTTGAACAGAGCAAACTGGGAGATCTAGCTGGGAGATCTTGTTCTTTGCAAAGAGCCAGTGAACAAGGTGGAACAGATCGGAATGAAGTGGTGTCCCTCCAGCGTTAGTCACCTGGGCCCAGTCATCAAGTGCTTGCTTGTATGTGGCGTTGTCGATGCACTTTACCACTGCGTTTACGATCATCTGTCTGACTTCTTGGTTTCCCGGTTCGGTTTCGTTTAATCTGTCACCTGTAAGCCCTGTATCAATGCATGAGAGTCTCATCGCCTCGAGCATAAGAACGCAGACTTGCTATTGTACTTCCACCCCTTGACCTCCTCCTCAAACCTTCGGGTGATCTTTGCTTGAAACTCTTCCCTCACTTTCTTTCCATTGTCGCCCTTTAACTGTCGGTGTGGGTGAATCACCGGCAGCTGCTTCAATTCATCTCCACTTACTTTTTTTGGAGGCAGAGCAGGGTCCACAGGCTCCAGCTCAGTCTTCCCAATGTAGATGACGGACTTGTCGTAGATGTTCTTGGATCCTGTGACGTAGGTATTCGCACCGGTCCACTTCGTAGGCAGGAAGCGACCCATCGTCCATCAACGACCTTGAAAGCACTCGAGCGAGAATAGAAAGAGAAGAAAGGAACCGAGGGTCAGGGCTGTCACCCTACTTCCTGTCACCAATTGATGAAAACACAGATCTCTATATGGGGCTATACAGAGATAGATAGACAGTCAGACAGATGTGACTTGGTCTATCATGATGCAAATCACTGGCATTCACATTTACTGCGATGTCCGGCTACGACACGTATAACTGCCACCTGCCAGTCTGGTTGTTTCCTACATATGGAGAAGACTGTCACTTCTAGTTACTTCATATGTACCTTCTTCCTCCTTCCTTTCACAACGTTGTTCGTATTCAGATATACGCACTTCAAGCGTGCATGCACGTCGAATTAGTTCTGAACCATGTGAATTCCAGTACAGAGCTTAACGTGGCCCCCGCTAACTCTATACACGCGCGCGTACACCTTGATGCACTCGGGCGGCGTATATTCATGCAGGGCATGCCTTGGCCCCCGTGCATTCATTTATTCTCCGCGCCTTGCTATTGTTCGATTCTTTCTGCCCCGCCGACTGCTCGCTTGGCGTCGGTTGGTGCATCATCAATAATATAAAAATATATATTGAAACCACGCCTAGAATACTTCACACTGTAAACTTCACAGCGGGGGCAGTGAATGGTCCTAGGAATGGTTGTGAACCCATCATTCGTGCATAGTATGCCAAACATGTCTGCGCTCGCTAGTTGATATGTCTAGAATTTTAAAAAAACTTAGTCTGTCTTATTAAATTAATTCATTTCATCCTAATCCAAATGTCTAATTCCATTAAGAACTTGAATAATTTTTGACTGAACTGCTTTTTTCTTTACTAATATTTTTATTATGTATTTTCATTGTACATAATAAGATTGCCAGACAATGCAAATGAAAGGTTCATGCAGTGCATGCCCGGCGCGATCAGTTTTTCTTTTCTAAGATTTTTGGGGGCAATTTTTAAGGATTTTCTGAGATTTTTTTGGCAAAATTGTTTTTATTTTTTCTCCACCTTGTGTATCGCACAGAAGCAAGTACTAATAAAGTGCTTTGACGTGTCTCAAGATAAAACACAGTGACGAGACCGTCATATAGTCACCAGACCACTTGAAATGAAGAGACCTGGCAGTGTTACGCTTGATATGATATACACATTTTCTTCCAGTCTGAGACTGTCAGTGAGTGTCCTTAAGCGCAGCTTGATGCCATGGTATTGTTGCATAAACATGCGCAAAGCACACTCGCAGCCACCAATCGCTTTCGGAAACAGAAAAATAAACACAAGAAATAAACATCATTCCAACTAGAGATACTCAGCGAGTATCATAGTCATTGAAACTTGAAAATCCAGTGTGTGTGTGCGTGTGTGTGTGTGTGTGTGTGTGTGTGTGTGTGTGTGTGTGTGTGTGTCTGTGTCTGTGTGTGTGTTTACTGCACAGAAGCAAGTACTAATAAAGTGCTTTGATGTGTCTCAAGATAAAACATAGTGACAAGACCGTCATATAGTCACCAGACCACTTGAAATGATCGAAGAGACCTGGCAGTGTTGCGCTTGATATGATATACACATTTTCTTCCAGTCTGAGACTGTCAGTGAGTGTCGTTAAGTGCAGCTTGATGCCGTGGTACTGCTGCATAGACATGCGCAAAGCACACTCGCAGCCACCAATCACTTTCGGAAACAGAAAAATAAACATCATTCCAACTAGAGATCCTCAGCGAGTATGATTTTCAATTGCAACTCGGAAAACGAGTGTGTATGTGTGTGTGTGTGTGTGTGTATGTGTGTGTGTGTGTCTGCGTGTGTGTATGTGTATGTGTGTGTGTGTGTGTGTGTGTATGTATGTGTGTTGTTATTTTGTGGCTTCAACTTTTCATTTTGTGGCTTCGACTTCATTTTGTGGCTTTGACTTCATTTTGTAGCTTCGACCTCATTTTGTGGCTTTGAGATAATTTTGTGGCTTCGACTTTTCATTTTGTGGCTTCGACTTTTCATTTTGTGGCTTCGACTATTCATTTTGTGGCTTCGACCTCATTTTGTTTCTTCTGCTTTATTCCGCGGCATCGCTTTCTCATTTTGATGCTTCGTCTGCTTTGAAAAAAAAAAGTTATTCTAACCACAGCTACTCAGCGAGTGTCGATCGTTGTCATAGAAACTCGAAAATCCAGTGTGACACTGTGTGTGTGTGTGTGTGTGTGTCTGTGTGTGTGTTTACTGCACAGAAGCAAGTCCTAATAAAGTGCTTTGACGTGGCTCAAGATAAAACACAGTGACGAGACCGTCATATAGTCACCAGACCACTTGAAATGAAGAGACCTGGCAGTGTTGCGCTTGATATGATATGCACATTTTCTTCCAGTCTGAGACTGTCAGTGAGTGTCCTTAAGTGCAGCTTGATGCCATGGTACTATTGCATAAACATGCGCAAAGCACACTCGCAGCCACCAATCGCTTTCGGAAACAGAAAAATAAACATCATTCCAACTAGAGATCCTCAGCGAGTATAATTTTCATTGAACCTTGAAAATCCAGTGTGTGTACGTGTGTGTGTGTATGTATGTGTGTGTGTGTATGTATGTGTGTGTATGTCGTCATTTTGTGGCTTTGACCTCATTTTGTAGCTTCAACTTCATTTTGTGGCTTCGACCTCATTTTGTGGCTTCGACCTCATTTTTTGGCTTCGACTTTTCATTTTGTGGCTTCGACTTTTCATTTTGTGGCTTCGACCTCATCTTGTGGCTTCAACTTCATTTTGTGGCTTCGACCTCATTTTGTGGCTTCGAGATAATTTTGTGGCTTCGACTTTTCATTTTGTGGCTTCGACCTCATTTTGTGGCTTCGAGATCATTTTGTGGCTTCGACTTCACTTTGTGGCTTCGACCTCATTTTGTGGCTTCAACTTCATTTTGTGGCTTCGACTTCATTTTGTGGCTTCGACTTCATTTTGTGGCTGCGACTTTTCATTTTGTGGCTTCAACCTCATTTTGTTTCTTCTGCTTTATTCCGCGGCATCGCTTTCTCATTTTGATGCTTCGTCTGCTTTGAAAAAAAAAAGTTATTCCAACCACAGCTACTCAGCGAGTGTCGATCGTTGTCATAGAAACTCAAAAATCCAGTGTGACACTGTGTGCTTCTGTATGTATGTGTTTATTGCACAGAAGCAAGTACTAATAAAGTGCTTTGACGTGTCTTAAAATAAAGCACAGTGACGAGACCATCATATAGTTACCAGACCACTTGAAATGAAGAGACCTGGCAGTGTTGCACTTGATATGATATGCACATTTTCTTCCAGTCTGAGACTGTCAGTGAGTGTCCTTAAGCGCAGCTTCATGCCATGGTATTGTTGCATAGACATGCGCAAAGCACACTCGCAGCCACAAATCGCTTTCAGAAACAGAAAAATAAACACAAGAAATAAACATCATTCCAACTAGAGATCGTCAGCGAGTATTATATTCATAGAGATACTCAGCGAGTATTATAGTCATTGAAACTTGAAAATCCAGTGTGTGTGTGTGTGTGTGTATGTGTATGTGTGTCTGTGTCTGTATCTGTATGTGTGTTTACTGCACAGAAGCAAGTACTAATAAAGTGTTTTGACGTGTCTCAGGATAAAACACAGTGACAAGACCGTCATATAGTCACCAGACCACTTGAAATGAAGAGACCTGGCAGTGTTACGCTTGATATGATATGCACATTTTCTTCCAGTCTGAGACTGTCAGTGAGTGTCCTTAAGTGCAGCTTGATGCCATTGTACTGTTGCATAAATATGCGCAAAGCACACTCGCAGCCACCAATCACTTTCGGAAACAGAAAAATAAACATCATTCCAACTAGAAATCCTCAGCGAGTATAATTTTTATTGAAACTTGAAAATCAAGTGTATGTATGTGTGTGTGTGTGTGTATGTATGCGTGTGTGTGTTTGCGTATTTATGTGTGTGTGTGTGGTCATTTTGTGGCTTCGACTTTTCATTTTGTTGCTTCGAGATAGTTTTGTGGCTTCGAGTTCAGTTTGTGGCTTTGACCTCATTTTATGGCTCCGACTTTTCATTCTGTGGCTTCAACTTCATTTTGTGGTTTCGAGTTCATTTTGTGGCTTTAACTTCATTTTGTGGCTTCGACCTCATTTTATGGCTTCAACTTCATTTTGTGGCTTCGTTATCAGTTTGTCCCAAGGATCCTCAGGATGCAACGTCTGTCTCGTGACGCGTGAGTTTGGACAGTGGGAGTGAAAGCAATTTAATGGGAATAAATAGACAGTCAAAGGGAATTTAAGTTAATTTTCCTCGGCAGCACATCTGTGACTGGGGGGCTGAACTAGGGGCTGAACGCAAAGATGACTAGAAGCATGCGTAAGGGTCTAGATGAGGATACTATGTGTCATTGTTTTACAGTTGATTAAGTTGATGCAAAAATACACTAACATATTGTCTAGTGTATTATTAAACTTCTTTAGGAATACAAAAAAATGTTTTAAAAATAAGAAACTCTAAAAAAACTGCTCAAAGAAGAGAATTCTTGGCAGAATATATATGAAAAGCTGGGTGAAAAGACCTTAACTTTTTGAATGTACACTGTGCTATTAGGAGTAACTACCGGCCCTTCTTAGAAAGCTTTTAGTTACCATTAAATCGGTAACCAAAACTTGGTAACTAGGGGGGTTTGAGGGGATTACCACTACTATGGTAATCTGGCTGTATCTGCCCACAAATGTGTTGTATCGAGATCTAATATAGGAGAAACATATCTTTAAAAACTGTATTCGAGTATAGTACAATGTAAAAAAGATCATTTTTAAACTTTTTTTGTCTAAGTTGTTTCTATAATATCAAGAACTTGACTTTAACTTACACATACTTACACATGTTTCTAGACATAAGAGAACTTTACAATAAATCGATCTTTGGTACTCGATTTGCCCACTAATTTATTTTGCTTAAAAGAACGATTACCACTGTTTTGGTTACCGAAACAACGGTAATCAATGTGACTCTGTAGGATTACCTGGGGCCGTAATCATAAAAATGGTTACGGAGCGGTGTAACGGCCGCCTCGGTAACCAAACTAAGTTAGTTATTCCTAACACCACAGTGTATTTAAATGATATATTATAGTGAATTCTAGCCTTACAAACAAATACAAAAAAAAATAAATAAAAATAGTAAAATATTGAAAAAAAAGAACCTCCATTAGAAAAAGAGGGAAAAGGAGGAGCGGAAAGAGAGAAAGAGAAGCTAGAAGTAATTGTTTGACCTTGTGGGACTGTGTGCTTATACAGCTAGGAAGCTTCAATAACTAAAGATCGAGGCTATTATCAAGCGGTCAGACAAAAAGATACGCTGCTACTATGGCCCGCTAGCTTTATTTTTGATTTTTGATGAAGTTGAATTCAATATTTTTTTTCTTAAAGAGTCAAGTTAAAAACTCGTCAGCTTTGTCATCTAATCAATCAAACAGGTCAACAGAGACCAAAGAAGAAAAAACCATCATCATCATCACCATCATCGCCTATAAATAGGCGTCTAGCGTTCGGTAGCAACGCACAATCAAGGCAGTTCGGTTCTTTACACCAGCAGTTCACTTTAATTTATACTTAATTCAAACCAAGATGCTTCTTTTCAAACTTTTCTACTTCTGGAGCAGCATGCTTGCGCGTGAATGATGCTGATTCATGAGATGTAGTCTGCCACCCATGCCAAGCTACTTCATAGCGCCAGCCCCGTCCTTGGCACTCCTTGCCTATACTTTGCTAAAATTTGCTTTACACGGCACCCCAGCACCAGGCTTCCCTTTTCGGAAACCCTTCCCTGCTTTATGATTTTTTTTTTGACATAGGGAGGCTTCGCTGGCTGCTTTCCATAGATTCTGCTCATATAAAAACAAAAAATCTGATAAAAAACTTTTGAAAATGACAGTGAAGGAAACTGAGTGACATCAACAGAGCTACAGACAAACAATATATACAGATATAGAGCTAGGATATAGAGATATAGAAATACAGAAAAAAACTGTACATTGTTATATATTCATGTATGCATTCATCTATTTATTCAATCATTCACTAGATCATTCATCTAGTTATTCATGCATACAGATAAACAGAGTCAGGAAAGACGCGCTTGTAAAAGTAGAAAAACACAGTCTAAGGACAACAATCAATAAAATTAAAAGCCTGGTTAAAAGCAGCAACAAACTAAAAACGCGGAGACAAATAGAAATCTACATGGAAATCTAATCGCGTCCGTATGTCAGACACCCATAAGCTTGCTCCGATTTGCCCATGCGTACTTGATTTTTGTTCGACAAATAGAATACTCTAGAGAATACTAGAGCAGAAAATAGACCGATAAAAAAAAGATCATAATTTCGTTTGTATGTATGAGAAGACTACTAGGTCACAATCACAACACCATACCGGTACGTCAGCATCTGCATGGGAGACAAACGTTGCGTGTCCGCACTGTCCCCCACTCGATTGATTCTAAAATTCTCCTGAAGGATGCATCCACCCCTTCTGACCCGACCATCATCAGTCCCTACGTAACCAGTATATCATGTGCATGCCAAGAGATGGTCCAGAAATACGACTCCCCTCCCTGCCATGCTCTGCGCTGCGCTGGCTGGGCTGCCTGCATTCATTTTTTCATGTGCGTTTCCAACTGTCTCCCTCAGGTTGAGATAGATCTCTTTTTCATCTAGCAGCCAGACATCTGGTCAGCAGGAGAAGTTGAACCCCACTGGTGATGCATCCACCCGCTCGATCCGTTGTTGCGGTTTGATAAGTAAATTAACTCGGGGATGGGTGCACTTGCTTGTATGGGGAAGCAGTACAGACAAGCACATCAATCAATTAGAAAGATATCGATAGTGCGGTCGATAGAATGAGAGAGAATCACAAAATCAACAGAGAGGTCATATGAGCAGGCAGGTGGAGAATCCATGGATGGACAGATTGCGACAGGTTGACGGATAGATGGATGGATGGATAGATGGATAGATGGATGGATGGATACAAAGGAGTAAATTACTGTCAACAGTTGTGAGTTGGCAGGAAATACTCGGAGTGATTGTACGTCTTCTTTCGTACAGGCAGGTATTCCATGCAACTGACAATATCTGCGTGACCCAACATGCAGGTATGCCATGCAGACAAATGAAATCTGCATGACTAAACTAGGAAAGAAAGTTGGGCCTCGAGCTTGTCTGTTTACCGAGACAAAGAAAGAAGAGGCAGTCAGACACATGCATGAGATTCTTTAGAGAGGAGAGAGAACAAAACACGGCAGTGTTAATTGCCTTATTTGAAACTCTAGCTGTCCACAGCTTAGACAGCGCTTGCAAGCTTCTTGTCAACATGCATGCACCTTCGATCTCGTTTATATTCCATTCTAAAAGGCTTAATTGGAAGGCAGCCGGCATGCCTGCATAAAAGAGAACGCAGTGAGATCTGCCACAGCTGCTGTTACGGTCTCTATACTGAACGGTGGGTCACACAGATGAATATTCGGGTAGCTGCTTCGTTTCCGTGTTCTGCGTAAGGAAGGAGCCGCACCAATGTACTGAGAAGAGAGAGAGAGAGAGAGAGAAGAGGCGTGCAGAGAGGGAAACGGGGAGGGAGCAGCTGCTACGATTCAATTTGGCTTTCGTGAACAGGACAAGACGATGCATCAGCCGGCTTTCATAAATCTTTCTCAAAACAAGCTGATCGAGTGTGTAGGCTGCATAGGCGCATGGAAGCAAGGAAGGAAATTTCTTTCCTTTCAAGAATTAAGAGGGAACACGGGAGGGAGGGACTGAAGACACGCACGATCGAAAGGGAAAGGATTGCGCAAGCAGACGTTCGAAGGTGAAGAATCAATCACTCATGCAGAGAGAGAGAGTGCGGAACACGAGCACCACCACACTGGGCATTAATTAAAATGGCTACGTTCAAATCGCCGCACCTGCGTGAAAATCATTTATTGCCTCTCGTTTTGTTTGTACAAATCAATGAATTTTTCGTTTCCTGTATGTGTCTATAAAATTCTTTTATGCATTCTCTCCCCCTTTTCTTTCCCCCCCCACTCCTCCCTTCCCTTCCTCTCTCTCTCTCTTCCGTCCTTGTCTGAAAGAAATTAAAGATCCTTGCTTCTTCCCACTAAATGAATTCTCCCCCGGACGGCCGACATGATCGATCTGCATGGATGGATGGACTCATTGATCGATCAGATGATACAAACCATGCAGGTAGTGCGAGCAGGGCAGGGCAGCGAAACAGGAAGTAGATCAGAAAGAAATCAATGCATGTGGGTACCGAGAATTGATGGTTGGATCTCTAGTGATTGCGCGGGCGTGCGCTTCTTTCTCCCTCCATGGTGCCCACACATCCATCCCATGATGACAGGTGGGTAGGTGCCCTTCCTTCTCCCATCTCTGCCTTCCTTCTTTCGATAAGATGGATCACAGCATGCTCTCTTACAAGCCTATGAACGACCTCGTCTCCTCACATTGTTTGTGTGTTCACATCAATATTTCGACGCACAGGATGCTCTGTCCAGAACATGTGTGCTTCCGTCTTGAATGCTTTCTTCATTCCCTCCCCTCTCCCACCAATGGGTGTGTCTTCTTGCCTTTCCTGCTTTCTAAACCTCTGTCCAACCCCAAGTCTTTTCATTGCGTCTGCTACACCTTCCTTCTCCTCTTCTATTTGCCCTCTTTGCCCTCTTTGCCCTAGTCTTTGCCTTCCCGTTCCCCCCCTCTTTGCCTTCCTCCCCCCAGTTGATCTATCTATCCGTCTATGCACGCGTCTTTTGCCCCTTCTTCCCCTTTTGGGTCTCCAACAGAGCGTCGCGGGGACTGGCGATTCTCGTCATAAACGTGCTGGTCATGTCGCTGCTCTGGGCCCCACTGACACTGCCTGTAATCTTCGACATCGATTTTCGGCATTGGCGGAGCTGCAAGCATGCCAGCAGGTATGAATTAAGTGAATTGCTTTCACATTCTCCTCATCGATCGCCAGGATGCAGTTTCCAGTTTCTGGGAGCACTGAGACTGTGAACGGTTAAGTACAGAAGTGCCGAGAGAGCATCCAAAAAACTCCAAAAAAATTCAAATTCAAAGGACTGAGATTGTGTACGGTTTCTTACAGAAGTGCCGAGAGAGCATCCAAAAAAATCCAAAAAAATTCAAATTCAAAGCACTGAGATTGTGAACGGTTAATTACAGAAGTGCTGAGAGAGAATCAAACACATGCATGCGCGTGTGCGTGCGTCAGGAGTCGATCCATGCAGTCTGAGAATGAGGTCGCGCGATACGAGCAAGCGGCGCATTGTGCCGGGACATGTACACGGGAACAGGATTTTCTGTCCACAACGACGCCCTCAAGACACTCACCGAAACACTTCCACTGGCTGACTGTCGAAGTTGCAGAGGAGAGGCGAATGAGGAATGAAAAGAGCTCTAGCAATAACTAGCAAAGGAATCGCGATCTGAAAAGAAAAGGGGATGACAATTTGAAAGGTGGGAGAGAATCGATATCTCCGGAAGTTCACAGACTGACGATGCGGGTAATTTTGGTCGTTCCAAGGAGCACCTGTCCCCTTTGTTTGTCTAGTGTCACCAGAGCTGAGATGACCTGATAGTTCAAAGACAGCCGATTGTTCGCGGCGGCGTTGCCTCCCTTCGAGCTCTCACTCTCGGAGGGCCAGGGGACCTCACCCGACTCCTCCGACTCATATCTCTCCAGTCGCCCGGGACGGAGGTTGCAAGACTGCGCAGATCCATGCATGAATGGAAAGAGGGTAAGTCTACATGCTTCAGTCGATGGAGAATTTTGCTTTGATTGTCAGCCTTGCATAATGACCAATCACAGAAGGCCAGCCAGAAAAACACACAAAAAAAGTAAGGAAAGAATCAGAATCGTTTTGAATCCCTCTTCACACAGACAGGGTCCCCTCCCGTATGAATAACTTGTCTGTCACGATTCTGTTGGACGAGCGAGATGCTCGAGGTGCAAGGAGGGAGGGTGGCCTTTTTGCTTTCATTCCAAGAGAGTGCATGGTGAGGGTTCAGCGCCTGCCTGCCACTCGGTGGGAAAGAAAGCAAAAAAAAAAAAAAATCCAAAACAAATCCAAAAAAATTAAAAAAAAAATCAAAATAAACACAGACAGGGTCCTACCTGCCACTCAGTGGGAAAGGAAGCGCGGAGTGCACGGCGAGGTGCCACATCTCGGCTTCCATCGAAATTGTTCTCTTCACCAAAAGGAAGACTTCGGTGGACTCTGTCTAGAAACTCCGGACTCATGGCGAACTCTGCGTCCACCACCTGTATTCATTTTTACACAGAATTATTTTTCATACAGAAAAAAAAGGCGAACTCTGCGTCCACCACCTGCATTCATTGTTTCCAGAATTCTTTTTCATACAGAAAAAAAACTCTGCGTCCACCACCTGCAGGCCTGCACCAGGCAGACAATGCCATACACACAGAATCCTCTTTCATACAAAAAAAAGAAAAACGAAAAAGGATTCTGTATGAAAAGGAATTTTGTATGAAAGTAAACGCGTGCACCAGGCAGACAATGTCGTACACACAGAAAGAGAGGAAATTATGCAGACGGAACATGCACGAGGGCAAACGCACAAGAGAGATTTTTGTGAGCAGAAAACGGGAAAAAAGAGGTCCAAGTGGGTCTAAATAAATCTTTCCATCCGTATCTTGACATACGCCCTCTATTTCCTGTCTTTTTGTATCGAAAAAACGAGTGGACGTGTCGAAAGAGAAAGAGAAGAAGAAATCACAAATTAAGGAGAAATTCAATGCAGAGACGGGAAGGAAAAGGCCGACTTCATTGCGAACCAACCTTCTGGAGTCTGGAAAGGTGAACGAGGTTCTCCATCTCCTCAGAGATGCTTCCGGCAACAGCAGTGAAGGAGGCGCTCACAGCACTGGTGAGGACGATGACTGCTAACAGGACGAAGAGCAGAAAGAAAACTTGGGAGACCGTCTGGGTGTACTGCCAGTCCGGTTCCCAGGCGTTGCCTGCATTCATTCATTCATTCATTCATCAGAACATCCACCGGCCGTGCATCGGTGTGTCGGTAAAATTTCGTACTTCCATTTCAGGCAAAACGACGCTTCCTTGCCGACAGAAAGGCTCTGCGCAGGATCAATTGACGCACGCAAGGACGCATCCAAATTTGCGTGCGTCAAGTGCTTTCTTGATGGCAGAAAGGTTCCGCGCAGGATCATGTGGTGTCTTCTGCAGCTCTTCAAAGTCAGAATTAGACTACACTTCATAAACAGATATGCGAGGCAGAAAGCAGATGCACGCACGCAGGAAAGCACACAGACGCACACGCACGCACACACACACACACACACACACACACACACACACTCACACACTCTCTCACACACTCACACACTCGCATACTCACACACTCACACACATACACACATACACACACACACACACATACATACAAATAGAGAGAGAGAGAGAGAGAGAGAGAGAGGCAGACAGGAGGGCTGAGTACTTTACAGCTTTGGAAGCTGCTGGAAGCAATTTGAAGCCAAAAACTTAAATTGACACATGCACAGCCGAACGTGTCATGCAGAGGTCAGACGGAGTATTTCGATCAGCACATGCAGGAATTAAAGAAGGGTTGTTGGTGGAAGAGAGAGGGCCCCTCAGCTCCTCAAGACAAAAGGATAGAGCCTCGCACTCATAAACCAACTCCCTCAAAACCTCATCGAAGTTTCCTCCCTCTCGCTCGCTCACTCACTCACTCACTGACACTCACTCACGCTTTCACTCACTCACGCTTTCACTCACTCACTCACTCACTCACTCACTCACTCTTTCACTCACTCACTTTTTCACTCACTCACTCTTTCACTCACCCACAAACTCACTCACTCACTCACTCACTCACCCACTCACTCACTCACTCTCACATTTACCTGCACTCACTCACTCACTCACTCACCCACTCACTCACTCACCCACTCACTCACTCACTCACTTACTCACACACTGCCAAACTCACTCACATAAGAATGCGGTGAGGGTAATGACGGAGCTTGCCATATTCCCGAAGCCCTCGGAGTCCCTGTCTTTTTCCATCTCCGTCATCACTTGAGCGAATCCAATCACCACGAAGAGCTGCGTGCGGTGCAGGGGAGAAGAGAACGTTGAGACGACGACATGTGACGGACGAATATGAAAGATCGATGCATCTGCTGTCCTCAGCGATCTATGCATTTTTTCATACAGAATACAGAATACAGAATTCTGTATGAAAAGATGCATCTGTCCTGGATCAGCGATCCAAGACGAAAAAGGAAAGAGAGAGTGGCCGGCCATTGCCACTCGACAACAACGATCGACTGGCTTTATCAATGCGTGGATCGGTAGCGAACGGTCAAAGAGCCCCTTATTTGAACAGGAAGCAGCTTGCCGAGCTCTAGGTGCAGGCAGTTTCTGTCTCTTAATTCTGCCCCGCTTGAAGAATTCCAAGAGAATGCTTTCTTTTCGTCTTGTCCATTTCCATTCAACTTTCTTTGGACTGTGCCAGCCTGGATCCTCAGGTCCCCTTACAGTAAACCTTCGGGCGTAGAGGCACAAGAACCGATGAGCCAAGAGGCAGGCAACAGGGAGAAAACGGGACCAAGAGACACGCAAATCACTGGACAGACAGACGGACAGACCAGATCAGACAGACAGAGAAACAGACGGAAATTCCTAAGCCAAGGCAGGCAGGTCACTTGAATGAAAGAAAAAAAATGATTGTCGATCAAAGCAACGATCGAACAGACCAGAATCGGAAAGAAAAACACAAACTCCTTCGCTAGGGAAGAAATGATGAACATCACTCGTTGCGCTCCCTTTGTCGCAATGAACGCATCCGAGGAGGCGATCCAAATCAGAATTCCCGTCAGGGTCGCCTCAATAGCCTCAGGGTTCAACGCTCTTTTCACGCTGATCGTCTCAAGGTGCTGTCCTTCTCCAATATGCCCGTGTGACAGCTCAATGCCGGCCTCTGTCAGCACCAAAACAACCCCAGCGATGCGGATGCGGTTCATAGGAATGCTCAAGTGAAAGGGGACGCACAACGAGAAGGGCAGTCGGAAAGGCCCAACGAAGTCTGCTGTACATTGTCCCCTGATCTGTACTGAACAGCGCCAAACGACAAGGCCCAACAGAGTCAGTGCAACTGCCCACACGAGAGGGCCCTGCACCCAAACGCCACCCAAGGCGACGACGTTCCGACGAGAATCAGGGTTCCCAGAGAAAATGAAATCACCTGCAGGCAGGCAGAAAAAACAAGAAGCGCATGAAGAAAAGGACGATAAATCGAAGAATGCGCATTTGCAGATTTCCCTCCTTCGTTCATCTAACAAGTGCATCATGTCTGCCCGGCTGCTTCCCTTTCCAGCTCTGATCAAAGACTCGATCGAGTGCTGACGCCTCATTCCCCTTCCATTTGTTTGATGCAATGCTTTCGTCCGCTTCTCTCTCTCTCGTCCCTGACCGAAAGTCGGACCGTCATGTGTCTGCCAATTTCTCTTTTCGTCGTTGGTGTGAGGTAAACCTTTTGTAGTTCTCTCTCTCTCTCTCTCTCTCTCTCTCTCTTTCTCTCTTTCTGGCTCTTTCCATCCCTTTGTCTTTCTGCGGTGTGTGTGTGTGTGTGTGTGTGTGAGAGAGAGAGAGAGAGAGAGAGAGAGAGAGAGAAAGGCATCTGACGTGAAATTTTCGTTCTCCTACTTGTCTTCTGTGTCCCAGTACTCTCTTTTCGTCTTGGGTCTCTCCCTCATGCAGAAGAAATTTTATTTTTTTGGATTCTTGACGTCTCTGTTCTCGCTCTTTTACTGCTCTTGTCTGACCGACTCACTCACCATCAGTGCTGTGAGGCCCTGAATCACGGTGTTGCTCCTTCTGGCAAACAAGTCCCACTTCTTGATCTGCATGAATGAATGAATATTCGGAGGAGGAGAGATCGGTCATATAACGCACCGAGGTAGCAGGCAGACCACCGCAGATTTACAAAATAATCAACCAGAAGGTTGCGCAACTCATTCATGGACACCGGGTTGCCTTGGGGCAACACGGGAACGATTGCATCACCCGAAGAGCTACTCGCTGCACTCAATTTCTACTACGCACATGCAGGTTCCAGGAGGGATTGTGAACCTGTGGCGGATCACAAGGACACTTTGGTTTGCGCACACACCTGCTGACCACCAAAACGCTCAAAAAAGGTGAACCAGCTCTCTGGAAGGAAGAAAGAAGAGAAAGAAAATCCCGTTTGACCTCTCCTGAAAGTAAATGCAAAACAGAAAAAAAAGAAAATCTCATTTGACCTCTCCTGCACTTCCGATGACTTTCTCCCGTCAACCCACTTATCTCGCCTCCCCCCGGCTTCATTCTTCAGCTAATCTGTCGATCGCACACGACTGAAAGCCACCAAGTGAGAGACAACAGAAAGAGAAGATGTGAACGCTTGCGCAGCGACACCTCATTGATTGATGTGCATAGGAAGGACTGACAGAGATAAAGTCCACAACGGGATGGGAGGCAAGGAGCTGATTCCGTGTGAGTGCGATTTGCGGGAGGAGAGTCTGCCTGAGCGACGCGTGAAGATACTCGCCCTCGCTTTCGTCTTTCAGTTCCGTTCTCACGTGCCCCCCTCCCCTTCCCCCTGCGGTCCCTGCCGCATCACTATCTCGTTTTGCAAGTCGCCCTATGTCTCTCTCTTCTGCCTCTGGCTGCGCCTTTGTCTTCTTCTGCAGGGGGTTGCCCCAAAGCTCTTCCACGAAGAAGAGAACTTTCCGACGACCGCGAGCCGCCTGATGGAGCGCCCCCAAAAAAGTCGTCAAAAGACATACATGCAAAACGTGTGCGAAGCTCGAGCGTTTGAACACATGCAAGTGTTTGTCTGCTTTTTCGATCGGCGGTCTCTCTCTCTCTCTCTCTCTCTCTCTCTCTGTTTCCTGAAAGAGAGTTGCATGGTGTCGTGTCCATCGACTGACTGTGCACTTAATTGTCTTCTTCCTTCACCTGCTTCTATCCATGCCGCTTTCTTTCTTGCTTTCTTGCTTTCTTGCTTTCTTGCTTTCTTGCTTTCTTGCTTGCTTGCTTGCTTGCGTTCTTGCGTGCTTGCGTGCTTGACACGTACCCGCCGTCTAAGGCCAATTGAATTTCGTCTTTCTTTTATTTTGCTTTGCACGGCGTTCGGGTGCATGGGGGCTTTCTATTCTATTAATGGCTGTATGTATTGCAAAACCACCCTGTCCAGGTTCAAGCCGCACATGCAGTCTAGTTCCCTGACTAACCGGCCCCAATCGCCTCTTCATTGGAATTTTTTGGCTTTCTGTCTCCCTCCCTTCCGCACAGCTCCCTCCTTCTGCTGTGCTCTTTCTGGGTTGTTGCTGACTGCATGGCTGATGAAAGAGATTCACTGACTGATAGACAGACATACCGACAGACCATTTGAAGGAATCTTTCTGGTAGACAGACCGACAGACCATTTGAAGGAATCTTTCTGGCTTCGGAAAAAAAAAAAAACGACAGACCGACAGACCATTTGAAGGAATCTTTCTGGCTCCGGCGTGATTTTGAGCAGCTGCTCGTACTGCACACAGATTCCATACATCAACGTGTACGTACGAACTCTTATGCACTCCTCTCTTCCCATTCGAATGTCCGCATCCACAAAATTTAGGAAAACAGACAGCCACACCGACATGGATACGCTTCCCACACAATCCTGTCCACGAGCTTTTCCTCTGCCGACTGTCTCTCCGGGTTTTCCTCTGTAAAGTGTCTGCTCTCCTCTCATCTGTTTCTCATACGAATTTCCGTTCCCTCGTTCTCTGTCAAAAGATAGACGGGAAGAAAAGCAGGGCCACCGATCAAAGGAGAAGAGAGAACGAACCCACACACACACACACACACCATTGCCCGCCCGATCGTATTTTTTTAAGTTCCGCTCGCGAGGGCTTTCTTGAGGGAGTCCTGCGGGGAGAAAGGAGAGAAAGAAAAGAAAAAGAGAAATTTAAAAAGGAAAAACTGCAAATGAAGCAAAAAGCTCCAGGCGGCGTTTGTATGTCGGTTGTATTCTTTCTGTATTGTATTGTAGAATGTACAATTGTATTGTTCTGTATGTCGGTTGTATTCTTTCTGGAAATTTCCATTATGCAGTGTGTATTCTTGTGTTCATTCATGTGTGCCGGTTGCATTCTTTCTGGCTTTCTTCTTTCAAGTCCAGCCGTTTCTCTTGTTCCTCAGTCCAATTGTTTAAATTCCGCATCACCCAAGACATTGGAGGACGCTTACTACCTGTCCCCCCAGGAGCATACGTGATTTATTTCATTCTCTGCCTTTTCGTGCTGCTGTTTGACCAAGGGGTGTGTCCTCCTCTGTTTGTGCATGCCTCCAACAGAGACCTTTCGTGATTCCTTTTCGTCTGCCTGTGGGATCAACCAACACGCATTCTCCTGCTTGCTCCTCTCCCCTTTTGGCTTCGTGCATGTTTCGCACCCCGCGTCTCTGTGTGTATGCAGGGATGAGGACCCCAGGGATTCATTCGTCTCTCTCTGCTTGTCTGCTCTTAAAAAATAAACCCAATTCTTCCTCTTTGTCCACGGCCTTTGGGAATGTATACATGCTTGTCCGTCTCTGTCTCTTTCTCTCGTTCTTTCTGCACGGTGTCTGTTGAAGATTTCATATTGGATCAATGCAGTCTATCTGAATGTCATTGAAGAAAACTGAATGAAAGGACCAAAGAACCGACGAGCCAACCAACCTACCAGAAGAAGTCCTTGTCTGATCTTGCCAAGTTCTGGATCCACATCATCACAGTCCAACCAACCAACCAATCAATCAACGAACCTACCAGAAGAAGTCCTTGTCTGATCTTGCCAAGTTCTGGATCCACATCATCACAGTCCAACCAACCAACCAATCAACCAACGAACCTACCAGAAGAAGTCCTTGTCTGATCTTGCCAAGTTCTGGATCCACATCATCACAGTCCAACCAACCAACCAATCAACCAACCAACCTACCAGAAGAAGTCCTTGTCTGATCTTGCCAAGTCCTGGATCCACATCATCACAGTCCACGCCGTCCGGAGTGAAGGTCAGCCCCCGCATGTCGATGGACAGGGTACTCAAGGAAGTGTCCATGGCAGAGTTTGAAGTGTTCGACACCTCACGCTGGAACTGCAGACGAATACCCGAACCCATCTTCGGGCTTCTGTCAGGGTTCATCAAACTTGAGGTCGATCCGGTTCGGTCCATGGCGCTGCTTTCATTGTCACTTTCGTCTGCAGCTTGTTCTGGGGCTTTGCGCGGGCTTTCAGATGGAGAGCCCGCGTTCTCGAGGAAGAACTCGGGACTCTTTTGCGAAGGGTCACATAGGACCGGTGGTTCTTGGTTCACTTCTAGTTTCAACTTCTCTACCATGTGCAGAATGTTTTCGTCCTCCATGATAGAGACCTTCTTGGATGATCTTCGGGAACTTACGAGAGATCCGTGTCGCATAAGCAGAAGTGCGCCTGATTCGGCTTCTGCGGGACTCCTTTGTCTTTCCATTGCGAGACGCTCACCTTTCGACAAATGAAGCAGACGAATTTCAAGTCTGTGTATATAAAACTGGGTGTCCTTCTTTCTTTTTGGTTCTGTCAATAGAGCAAAGGGGTGCTGTCAGGAAGGATCGATGCTGATACGGACATACTATGCGCCTATGTCAGTGCATGTACGGAGGGAGAGTCCGCATGACTTCCATAGAATCTGCGTGACTTCCTCTCTCTCGATCGATCTCCTCTCTTTAGTTCACGTCGATCTGACAGTGGCCTCTGCCATGCAGCGAAGTCTGCTTGCTCACATTCGCGTGGATGAAAGGGCTATCCATCGATGTGTCGACCGGAAGAGGGAGAGCAGCAATGCTGCAGCATATGCGTCCGACGATCGGAGTTAATTGGACATAATCCGTCCATGCATGGTGCATGCATGGATCCGGTTGGGGACGCCAAAAGGTACCTTTTCGCGCGCAAACGCGCGCGCCCCTTTCAGAACCACATTTTTGTCATGCGTTCAGTGAATTCATTCAATTAACTGTTTGCTTCTCGAGAGCTCTCCGCTTCCACAATAGGAAGAATCCCTTAGCCGGAAGAAGAGTGAAGCAAAAAGAACACGCAGAAGTCGAGGCCGTTCTCTGTAAGAACGACCGGAAACTCCAGGGGCAGGAAACGAAAAAGTGTGTTGCACGCGTGGCAGACTGAGGAAGTCAGAAAGGGCCCTCCGGGCAGCACATCATGGTGGCGACAGAAGAGGACACCCAGGTCACTTCCTGACTTTTCCCTTTCCAATCAGCTTATCTATTCATCCCACATGATGCAGAACACGCTTGTATTCATTCACAGATACAGCACACACATATTCAGATATATAGATACCCCTCAGGTCAGTCAGTGCACTTCCCACTTGATCAGTTAGACACCCGAGCCGGCCAGTAGACAGGCACACAGACACAGCAGATGGCAAAAAAGGAGACAAGATAGACAGATAGACAGGCATCAAACAAGACAAAGACGCAGAGCAGGACGAGAAGGCAGAGAGGTCTTCCCTTAATGTGCCCTTCTCCTTCATGCAGTCTGAGCGCGACCGTGCGTACCCTCTGAACTCCCCTGATGATGGCGGATTGCCGGGGCCCTCTGGGACCTCTCACAGGGTCGCACAGGAGGTACGTCGACGCTGTGTGCTGTCATTGTACATCGATTGATAAAGGGTGCGTGTAGCACTTGTTTTTCTGTGTATGTGGCCGGGTTTCTGCCCGTTCGCTGACAACTCTGGGTGTCCAAACGATCGGGGGGCAACTGCGCACTTGTTACACTTACTTTATTGCAGTGCATGGTGTCCAGAACGTGCCAGGCGGCGTTCCTGCAGGGCGGGTTGTTGTTCGTTCTTTGCCAAAACAGAACAAGATTGCTGCACCGCAAATCATCGAAGTCTCATGGGTCGAAAATGGGTCACTGCGTGTGTCTTGTCTTCACGTGTGTCTATCTATCCTGAGCTAGACACCCTCTCGATGTCTGGCTCCGCTTGTACCATGGCATGGTTGCGCGAATTGGGGGGCTGCACTGCGCTGTCCTCTTCTGTTGTGAAAAAATCCGTCGTCTGACCGACCGTCTCTCTCTCTCTTCCTCTCTTTCTCTTTATGGCTGTCTCTCTCTTTCTGTCTCCCTCTGCCTGCGTACCTGTCGGTCTGCCTATCTGTCTATTTTTCTGTGTGTCCTCCTTCCTACCTCAGTACCTGCCTGCCTGCCTGCCTGCCTGACTACCTGCATGCGTGACTGTCTGTCGGTCTGTCGGTCTGTCAGTCTGTCGGTCTCTCTCTCTCTCTCTCTCTCTCTCTCTCTCCTGTTTGGTGATCTTCTGCTTGGTTTTCGAACGAGCGGACGAATTGTCTGTGTGGATGCAGGGAAGGTCGTTCGGGTTTCACTCTGGGGTCGCTGCAGGGTTTTCTCGTCGGCTGTCGCGCCTCCCTCTCGGGAGTTGTTCCCTTCTCGGAGACAGATACAGACAGGTCACGGGCAGACTGGAGTTCTCGACTACAGATGGGGACGTTGCGGGAGTGTTGAGGGGCCTTGGTAAGCACATCCTCGACTCAGGGAGTGAAAGATGCGTGCATTGCGAGAGTGTTCCTTCACGTGATGATCCCTCGTATCAACTTCTTCATGCCGTTGGATGTTTGGAAGGGTGCTTTGTGAAAAAAAGCAGCGACAAGATGTGACAAGACAAGACTGAATTATTTTCCGAGTGAGCGAAGGAACGAACCTGCAGCAATTCTGTGTATGCACACCATCGGAGGTTTGGGAGAGAAGAGAAATATTTTCAAGGCACTGATCGATCGATCGATCATGCATCGATCCATGCAGCTAGACCTACTTGGGTCTTTCGTGTTCAAATCCAATTTTGCAGACGAACCGACAAGAGAGCTGTTTGAAGCTCTTGACGATGACGATGATGAAGAGGACGAGGACGAGGGGGGGGGGGGGGGGGAGGGGGAAGACGATGAAGCGCAGCAGCGAGCAGAAGACAAAGGAGATTTTCAGGAAAGAAATCAAAAAGAAAGGCAACACGACAAAAAAACTGAAGACGACTCGGAGTCTCTACCAGACCTTGACGGGAGATTGCCGAGCTCGTTGACCCTGACAGCTTCTACACGGATGAAAAGAGTGAAAGCTGCACTCAGAAAAAGGGCAAAGGTTAACGCTTCGGACGGTCTGGTCAGTCGCTTAGTCTGTCTGTCTGTCACTCATTCAGTCCAGCAGTCAGTCTGTGTCACTCACTCATTCATTCAGTCAGTCAGTCAGCCAGTCAGTGTGTGTGTATGATTGTGTGCGTCAATGTGTGTCTCTACACAGACGCGGTGGTTTCCTTCCGGGCAGTCACTTTTGCGTGGCCTGTGCATATTTGCATGTGTGGGCACGGGAAGAATTGTCATCTGCAGACCCTGAAGAGAAGAGAAGAGAAGAGAAGAGAAGCGAAGACAAGACAAGACAAGACAAGACAACAGAAGAGAAGAGAAGAGAAGAGAAGAGGAGAGAAGACAAGAGAAGAGAAGAGGAGAGGAGAGAAGAGAAGAGATCGTTCAGACGACTCTGCAGTCTCCAAGTCCCTCCAGATCGGGCCTCTGTCCAACCCCACCTCCCTCGAACAGCCAACATGACATGCATGCATTCCAAGAACAGGCCCTCAAGCCCCGATCGAGGGGACTGCTGGCCTTCCTTATTGTGGGGACCGACCCCAGCGCACATATTTCTTTCTGTTGTGTTTTTGGCAACAGTCGTCCTTTCATCTCTCTCCTTCCAATTCAATTGCAGGGCAACACTCCCCTTCATGTGGCCGTGGCGCGACGTGCTTCTTCAAGACTGGTGTCTCTCCTCATCGAGAAAGGCGCAGATGTGAACGCGGTAGACAGGGAGGTCAATCAGTCAGGCAGTCAGATGGCAGTCAGTAGGGTAATTGACATGCGTTCTCCTTCCTTGTTCTCTCTTTCTTTCACCTTATTCTCTCCACCCATACGTCTGTTCTCTTACTTCTTCTCCCCGCATCTCTGTCTTCTCTTTCTCTGCTTTGCACATCTCCATTTTTCTGTACTGGTTGTCTCTCTGCCGTTCATGCGTTTTTGGTTCTGCGTGAAAGGAATCGATACGCCCCCTCCTTCCTTCAGGGACGGTCTCCCCTCCATCTTGCTGCAAGAGACGGCCTCCTGGACCTCGCGCGTCTCCTCGTCGAGAGAGGTGCGGCTGTTGACGTCCAATCACAAGATGTCCGTCAGTGAAGTGAAAGGGGAACGGAGATGAATGAAATTTCGTACAGACACATGCATGGGATGACACGCACACTGCAGGGCCCATTGGCCCACATATTTCGGTTTCAAAGAACACATTGTCGTATGATGCAACCCGGCCCGAAATCGCAAATATTCTTATTCTTCGATCTTACCTAGTTCGTATCCCTTTTTTGTGCCGACACCGACACTGACGAAGAGAGAATGAGTTTCTTGGGAGCTGCCTTTCTTCTTTTCAAGAAAACATCAAGCTTTGCTCGCGAACATGGCTTTGTTTTCGTGTGAGGCGTTAAACTTCAACCTTCACGATTATTTTCCTTCCGGTGTCCCCGAACTGCAGGAAACCACTGCTCTCCAGTTTGCTGTGATGAATTCTGAAGGACCGCTGGTGCGGTTTCTTATTCAAAAGGGTGCGGCTCTCGACCTTCCGTTCTTCTCCGTTTTTGCAACCGTAAGTCAGGAATGCACAGATAGATATAAACAGCCATTCATTGTGCAGTTCGACAATGTTGGTTGGGACGAAAAAGCGGCCAACCGAGAAGCAGCCTTTGAGGGACCAGCAACCTGCGCATAGATCGGCATCTCCCACTTTCTCTCTCTCTCTCTGTGTGTGTGTGTGTGTTTGTTCGTGTGAGAATCCCGTCACATGCAGACGTTTCAAAATGCCTGCACTTTCAGTCTATCTGTATGCTGTGCCCCCCCTTTTTTTGTGTTCCGCCCTTTTTTCGTTCTGTCCCCGCCTGCCCAACTTTGTCGTTAATCTCCGTTCTTTCCTTCTGCATCCAGTCTGCTCACTGTCTTCTTCGCTAATTACCCGCGTCTTGCGCCTGCCGCTATGTGTGAAAACGGAAGAGCCGGCCTCCGTCTGTGTGCAGGACGAGATTTACGATCGGATTTGGGACTCCGAGGCTGCGTGTGTGGTCCTTGAGGCGATCGAGAGACGGCAGGTTCCGGTTTCCAACCTGAAGGTCCCAGAACGCAGAATTTTGCAAAAGTACATTCGGAAAGGGGGAAACCTGGGGCAGTGTCTCAGCAGGGGCGGTAGAATGGCAGAGGAAAATGACGACGAAACAGAGAGGGAAAAGGAGAGCGGGAGGGGGCCCTGGCTCACCTCTCTTTTGCTACAGATGGCGGTCAGCACATGCACAGAGGAAATTGTATGTGCGTGTGCGTTTGCCTGGATTCACTACGTGGCAAAGTAGATTTGCGCATTTGGTTTCCCTCCTGGCACGTCAATTAAAGACTCAGATGGCCACGACGAAAGAAAAGGAATCCGTTCGTTCTGTTCCTGTGTTTCTGTATAACCCTGGTTTCATGCAGTTTAATTAAAAGCTTCGAACGCCGTCTGATCATGCACAAGTTGCAGACTGAGTCAGATACAGATACAAAGAAGGCGCTTGCACGCAGAATTAACTCTTCCTGATTGAGTTGCTCTTGTCTTCATGCAATCGACTGTATTCTTTGTTGTGTCTATCTGCTTGCCTGTCTGCATCCGTTTTTATGGGCCTGCAGGTGAGTGATGAGTACATCGCGGAGGATTTGGGCGTGAGGGGCATCAGGGAGGTCTTCGGAGAGTTGATGAGGCAGGCGGTGAAGCTGACGAATCCTCTCTGCTTCCTCATGGAACAGATACTCATGTGCAAACAACGGCGTGTAGACAGCGAGGAGGATTTTCTGTCTGACGACTTTCGGACAGGCGTGGAGCGCCTGCAGGCCCTCTGCCTCGCTCTGCTGGACGGAAAGGCAGCTACTTCGTTTGCAGAGAGAGGAGGGATGCGGCTGCTCCTTTTGGTCTCATCAGCAGGTTAGCACATCACACACACACACACACACACACAGAGAGAGAGAGAGAGAGAGAGAGAGAAAGAGAAAGAATGTACAGACACACACACAGAGAGAGAGAGAGAGAGAACAAGAAAAAAAAAAAAGAGAGAGAGAGAGAGAGAGAAAGAGAGAACAAAAATGAGAGAGAGAGGGTCCTCCATGCACCCATTTTCCTGTCGGTCCCTCTGCGTGTGACGGGGGGACTTTGTCGTCGTCTCGTTGCCTTCCCTTCTCTTCTCTTCTCTTCTCTTCTGGTTCTTCTTTCATCGGTGTGTGTGTGTGTGTGTGTGTGTGTGTGTGTATGTGTGTGTGTGTGTGTGTGTATGTGTGTATGTGTGTGTGTGTGTGTGTGTGTGTGTGTGTGCAGACAAAAAAGAAAGGAAATCATTTCATCTTCTGAGCAACCCCCCTCTTTTCATTTCATTTATTTTCCTGGCATGAATGAGCGTGCGTCTGCATGCGCAGAGGAGAAGGAAATCGCCAAGGCGCCTCCTGTGAGGGCCCTCCTGGAGCAGCTGTCGACCTGGAGGAGCTGGAGGGCCTTTGAGGGGTTCAGGTGGCATTTCCTCGACATGACCGTGCAGGTAGGTCCTTGCGTGCGTCAGGTGGCATTTCCTCGACATGACCGTGCAGGTAGGTCCTTGCGTGCGTCAGGTGGCATTTCCTCGACATGGCCGTGCAGGTATGTGCGCGAGCATTCATTGTCATACAGATTTCTTTTGTGTATGTATGTATGCATGTATGTATGTTGTCATACAGACTTTATGTATGTATACATCAACGCTCTGTATGACAATGAATGCCATATGAGGGAAATGCACCAGCCAGCAAGCGTGTGGGGGGGGGGAGTCTGCGGCTTCCTTCATTTCGGTTCGGTCCGTGGGAGGGAGTCCTGTCTTCTTCCTGTTTTCTTGCGGTGGTTGTGAAGACGTCCCTAATGCAGCCGAGGTAAGGCGGATACCAGCGTAGGGCTCATGCAGGCCCCCATGCGCTTTTTTGCCTGTTTGTCCATCAACGAAACGGCACTCACGCCTGCAGGGTCGCCCCCTGAGTCCTGTCTCCGTGCGAAACGTGCTGGTTGTCTCTCTGGCAGTGATCTGCTCTTTCTGTTTCTTCGCGGCGGAGGGTCTGACGAGGGCAGAAGGGGCAGAAGGAGGACAGGTGGTGGACAGAGAGGCTCTGCGGGGCGCAAGTTTGGACGTGTGGGGGCCCCTGTCGTGCACCATGTACTTGTCAGGCTGCCACCTTTTCCTCGAAATTGTGCAGGTCAGCGCGATCGCATTTCGGGAACTCTCTCTCTCCCTCTCCCTCTGTGTGAGTGCGCTTGCGTGGATGCATTTTCCATGAATGAATGAGGGGTGAGTTTTGACGGCCCGCAGTAGTCGGGACGGACCGGAGGAATCATCTCAGTAAGGTTCAGCGTGCAGCTTGCATGTGGGAGATGCAACCAACCAACCGGGGTGCCCATGCATGCCTCGAGGGGGCCTGCACGTGTGTTGTTTAAAAGATATCCTGTATGAAAAAGAATTCTGTATGAAAGAAAATGTATGAAAGTAAACGCATGCATGCCTTGAGGGGGCCTGCACTAGGAGAAAACGAGCTGGAAGATCGTACAATGAAATCCTGAATCAATATTCCTCTCGCGCATTCTGTCTGTCTGTCTGTCTGTCTGTCTGTCTGCTCTCTCTCTCTCTTTCTCTCTGCATCTTTGTTCCCCTCTCTTTCTCGGGCCTCTGTGAAGAAGTAGTTGGATTGATCCACCCAGAGCTGTCGTTATGTACCCAAAAAAGATTGTTCAAACGACTGGGCCCCCTTTTCTCGTTTCTGCATGAAGCAGAAGGGCCGCGAAACGCCATTTGATACGAACCCATGAATTGCTATATCACAACAAAACAGTGAATGCATGTAGCCGTACTGTGTACAGCAGTGATAGAAAAAATGCCTCTAAGCATACGCATTGCAGGTAAAAGAGAACATTTCGGCAGGCAGACACATGTTTCTACTTGTGTATTTTTGTGTGTTTTTTGTGTACTTTTGCAGGTAAAAGAGAGTATTTCGGCAGGCAGACACACGTTCGTGAGGCACTTCGCGTCCCCCTGGAACGCCCTAGAGACGATGACTTTCTGGCTGCTCATCATCGCTCCTTCCGTTGGTGTCTTCTCTGACAGAATGGCCGGAGGGTTGCGCACGACTCTGATCGTCTGCGGGTTTGCCCTGTGCATCCGGTCGCTGGAATTTCTGATGATCCTCCGGCACTTCGGACCGCGTGTGTACACGGTGGTCAGTCAGCCCGCATCATTCATCCTCTGCATGCATGCGCGACTTGATTGACGGTCGTTGGCCGCGAGAAATAATCGGGTGATTTACTTACCGGCCGACTGCCCGCTTTTAACGAGCAAGAGAGAGGGCGCGCGTCATGTGCGTAGTACGGGCTTTTCCTCCCTTGTGGAATTGCGTGCAAGTAGTTCCTTTAATTTTTCTTTGAAAAGCGCACCACAGGGCCATGTTCGATTCTCTTCCGGCACAGGCGCTGGAGCAGAACACTTTGACTTTAGAATGAAGAGGACGTTTGCATGGAGGACTTTCTTTCTTTGCCTTCCAATGGGTGCAGCAGTTTTTTTTTTTTTTTTAACAACACAGGACGTTTGGAGGACTTTCTTTCTTTGCCTTCCAATGGGTGCAGCAGTTTTTTGTTTTTTTTTAAACAACACAGGACGTTTGGAGGACTTTCTTTGCCTTCCAATGAGTGCAGCAGGATTCTTGTTTGCGTCTCTCTCTCTCTCTCTTTTCTCGCATTTGCTCCTATGTTTGTTTGTTGTTTCCTATTTCGTTGTCTCTTGATCGGTCTTTTCCCAAATTTCTTTCTTCCTGCCTCGTTCTCTCGCTCTGTTCCCGTTCTCTTGCTGCAGGTGAGAATGACGTACGATGTTTTGATGTTCTCCTTTTTGCTTTTTGGGCTTCTGGTGATCTTCTCCGCGGCGATCTTTCTCCTCTCGAGGGACTATCCGGAACTCGCGGAGTCTGAAGAGAACACCGGGTTCGCGTCCTTTCCGGATATGCTCTTCGCTCTGTTGAACAGGTACGCTCAGATAGCACAGAAACGAAGTTGTGCCCGAAAAGCTTCTGCATTTTCAGCAGTATGTCGTTTTGCTTCCCGATGTTCAAAGAGAGAGACAAAAACCATGCGGGGATCAATGCGGAACACACATTCATTCTTCATAACGCACCGCGCGTCGTCCTTCCTCCAATTGCTGAACAGAAAGAAGTATAGATCTCTCCCAACCGTTATTTCTCTTCAGCCTAGAGAACGGCGAACCATCTCTTGTTTTCGCACTCCTCTTTTTTCAGCTGCATGCTATTCCGATCAATTGATTCGGACTACAAAACATGAAATCAATTCCCCCATTGCTCCCCCTCTTCTATGCCAATTGAGTAAGGAGTTCTGATGGCTTACTACTTTTGCTGTCTTTTTGACGCACTCTGATTCGTTCATGAATGAGCACATGAAATCAAACGCACCCACTGAATTTGAGAATCGACCTACCTTTGTTACAAGCGCATTCATTCACACCCATACACGAAAGCGTGCAGCATCCTCAGCGTCTCTGAGCCTGGCGTGTCGATTTACGACCTCGCTGTGTCGAACAACGCCGTCGTGGTCTCCGTGTTCATCGTCCTGTGGGTGGTCCGGTCTGTGGTGATGATGCTGAACTTCCTGATTGCGTTAATGTCCAAAAGCTTCGAGGACGTCGAGGCCGATGCAAACGGGTGGGTGGGTCGATCCTCCAATTCGATAACGAGGAGGATGCACTAGATCGAGAGTCATTGGCGCACGCGTCCTTGCGTCCGTCAATTAAATTCCATTCGATCGAAGATTGCATGCGTCAATCCATTTGATGAAGAGAAAGATGCAAAAAATCTCTCGAGAGTATGCGTGAGGGAAGAAATCAAATGTGATGAAGGAAGGAAGCCTCGAGTGACTACTTGAATTCGATGTTTTTTTCTCGCAGTTGGGATTGAGTCTTCGTTCAAACGAATGCCAGACATGTATGGTTGTCCGGGCGGGCCGTTTGCAGCTTCAGAAAGTCCAATTAGGCTGCGCGAATCCTGGAGTTAGTTTCAAAAGTGACGTACATGCAGTCATACCGTGAATGACAAACACACAAGGACTTTCAGGTCGACAGAGTGAGCGCTTAGCTTCAGAAAGCAATGCGGATTGGATTGTGTGAAGAGAGGGGGTCTCCCTGTCAAGCACCGATGTGAAAGAGGAAGGACTCAATGACTGACTTAATTGACCTTTGGGTGCCATGCCATGTGAGGTACATGAAAGTAGAAAAGATTCCTTCCACCCATACATGCATCCATGCACCTGTGCGTGCAGGTTCGTTGCACTCTTCAGGGTCAATCTCTGGGCCGACATCGCGCTGATGCCCCCCGAGGTCTGTCTGTACTCATCTCTCAAATAAATGGCTGTGGGCGTTCGTAACTTCAGTTCATGCGGTTTTGAATTTGGTGAGTTGATTTCTCTTCCAACGCCCGGGTGAACGGATGAGCAAGATTGATAGCACGTGTANTTGTTTGTCTTTTTTTGCATTTTTTGTGTATTTTTTGTGTTAATATTAGTCCAAAAGCTTCGAGGACGTCGAGGCCGATGCAAACGGGTGTGTATTTTTGTGTGGTTGTTTGTCTTTTTTTGCATTTTTTGTGTATTTTTTGTGTTAATATTAGTCCAAAAGCTTTGAGGACGTCGAGGCCGATGCAAACGGGTGTGTATTTTTGTGTATTTGTTTGTCTTTTTTTGCATTTTTTGTGTATTTTTTGTGTTAATATTAGTCCAAAAGCTTCGAGGACGTCGAGGCCGATGCAAACGGGTGGGTGGGTCGATCCTCCAATTCGATAACGAGGAGGATGCACTAGATCGAGAGTCATTGGCGCACGCGTCCTTGCGTCCGTCAATTAAATTCCATTCGATCGAAGATTGCATGCGTCAATCCATTTGATGAAGAGAAAGATGCAAAAAATCTCTCGAGAGTATGCGTGAGGGAAGAAATCAAATGTGATGAAGGAAGGAAGCCTCGAGTGACTACTTGAATTCGATGTTTTTTTCTCGCAGTTGGGATTGAGTCTTCGTTCAAACGAATGCCAGACATGTATGGTTGTCCGGGCGGGCCGTTTGCAGCTTCAGAAAGTCCAATTAGGCTGCGCGAATCCTGGAGTTAGTTTCAAAAGTGACGTACATGCAGTCATACCGTGAATGACAAACACACAAGGACTTTCAGGTCGACAGAGTGAGCGCTTAGCTTCAGAAAGCAATGCGGATTGGATTGTGTGAAGAGAGGGGGTCTCCCTGTCAAGCACCGATGTGAAAGAGGAAGGACTCAATGACTGACTTAATTGACCTTTGGGTGCCATGCCATGTGAGGTACATGAAAGTAGAAAAGATTCCTTCCACCCATACATGCATCCATGCACCTGTGCGTGCAGGTTCGTTGCACTCTTCAGGGTCAATCTCTGGGCCGACATCGCGCTGATGCCCCCCGAGGTCTGTCTGTACTCATCTCTCAAATAAATGGCTGTGGGCGTTCGTAACTTCAGTTCATGCGGTTTTGAATTTGGTGAGTTGATTTCTCTTCCAACGCCCGGGTGAACGGATGAGCAAGATTGATAGCACGTGTAGATTCGGTCTTGAGACTCTTTTTGCGGACGGACACCATCGTTGTGGTGTGCGTGCACTTTTCTCTGTGTCTCTCTGTGTGTGTGTGTGTGTGTGTGTGTGTGTGAGAGAGAGAGAGAGAGAGAGAATAAAAAAGGCTGCACATATCTTCGTCTAAGTGTCAGAAAACGCATGCGCTTGCGCAGTGGCTTTTATGCATGAGTGAGTGAGTGCTTATGTACGCACGTTTGTTCGGTATTGCGCGTCTGGGCGCGAGATAGACAGGTGAAACTGTCTTCCTGCTTTCGGGATCCTGCGAGCTCGTGCGTGGACGTACAAGTCTGCAAATGGCTTTGTGCTGAAGGCGTGCATCCTTGGAAAATTATTGTGTGGAAGTGTCTTCGCACTTGATTTCTCCTGCGCTGTTTGCTTTCAGTACCTGTGTTTGACATGCACAAGAAGTATTCGAATTCATGTATTCAAACTTAAGTTGTTTTCTTCTTTCTGTCTTTCTTTGATCGCTATATCATGCCACGCTCCCTGCAGGCTCGTTTGCCTCCCTTCGTGGCCCCCTGGTTCTTTTGGCTCCGCTGGCTGAGGACGCCCTCCCGCCAGCTGGAAGAGAAAAGACAAATGGAGAGCGGGGCAGAGAAGGGCTCCGGGGACGAATCCGAAACTGAGTCTCCCCTCTCGACCCGCATGATCGTGTATCTGATCACAATCACCACAATTGAGTCCCTTGTGTGCATTCCCCTCTCCATCGTGAACGTTCCTGACGGGAGTTTTGCAGAAGTGGTGAGTCATCCAGTCGAGTGCATGTCTGTGGATCCTCTTGTTTGTCCTACTTGTCTTCAAGGAGAAAGGCAGACCTACAAACAGACAGTCAGTGCAGAGAGAGACACGTGCCTCGGGTGTGCAGATGGATAGAGGCAAATGAGTGCGCAGAATTTGGTGTCTGTCCCGTGGGGGGGCATGTAAACGGGTGATCAAGGGGACTGCATGGCAAGTCGCCTGACTATCAATAGAAGCAGCAATGTCAGCAGTTGAATGTACGTCAAAATTTCCTTTCCACCGGCCGTGCATGTTTGCTCAGTGGCGGAAGTGCGTGTGCGTGTGCGCTAGCTTTGTCCGTGATTGGCTTTTCAGATAGTCACATGCACATGCACCCACCAAGTCGACCGCGTAGCGTTGGTCTGCTTGCGGCAATTTATTCTTCTTCATGAGCAGATGCATGCGCAAAGTCCTACTAGTACTGCATGCATCGCGTACTTGAATTAATTGGATCGCCTCGGGGGGCAGCTCAGCTCTGCTGAGATCAGCCGAGAGGCCCTGAGATCGCACGCACTCGCATAACGCATTTTTTCATTTTGGGGGGGGGGGATCGGTTCTGTCTCTTTCCGTCACGGTCGGTCGGTGTCGCCCGAATTCCAAAATGCGCCCCTCAAGCAACTCGCACGGAGCAGCGATCCCACATGCCTTAATTACTTCGCGCATATGCGTGCCCCTCAAGTAACTCGCACGGAGTTGCGAGATATGCATGATCGGATTGCGCGGTCCCGAAAAGCATGCTTCGCGCGCGTTGCCATGGCCCCCGCCCCATGCATGCACACAAGACATGCCCAAGCCCCCGATGGTGTGCATCAATCAAATTAGCAGACCCCCCTAAATGGCCCCCCGTGGCACTCACCCAACTGGTTGGGTGTATCACGTTGTTAAGGCTGTCTCTGCGTCCGTGTGTGTGCAGATAGTCTACACTTTCAATTGGCTCTTATTTCTCATCCTGTATCCCGTCTTCTTCTTCCTCATCATCATCGGTTTGTCGGTGCCGGGGGCCGCCCGGGGGTGGGCCAAGAGGATCGTGACGGTGCCTGAGTGGACGACTCCGGGGCACATGAACCCGGAGAGGGCATTCAGGCAGGTTTTTGGTGTTTTTGTTTTTGCATGTGGATTTTGCTTTCTTTTATGCGAGCGAATGATATCAAAGCGAGAAAGGCAAAAGAAGAATCGCCCCGAGATGTGTGTGACATTGGTCAGGCTGGCGTCTTGATTATGGTCTGTTGACTTTCCTTTCCTCTCCTCGGCGTGCTGCACGGTTACGTTTGGGCCCTTCGAACGAAAACAAATGAAACTGTTGCTCTCTTCTCGACGCAATGAGTGCAGGCGACAGATAATAGAATACCCGGCAGAAACGTATTGAGGATATGATCGGAAGGAAATGTAACGACATGCAGAGAGCATCATTCATCAGTTAGACCGATCGAGCCTGGCCGTGCACTGACTAAGTCTTCACTCCACGGCTCCCCATGTATGTATGCGTGCAAGTGGATGCATTTACTTTCATACAGAATTCTTTTTCATACACAATTAAAGTAAATGCAAAAAAGAATTCTGCATGAAAGTAAATGCAGTCTTCGCTCCAGGGCCCCCCATGCATGCGTGTCTGCGTACGTGCAGGTGGAGGGATGCCAATGCGCTTGAGACATGGGATGAAGTTTTGACCTCTCAAGAGGACCGGAAAAGGAAGTTTTACTCCCTTGGGGGTAAGATGAATAAAGTGCATGGGGGTCCTATCCGTGAAGAGGGATCGTTTGGTGAAGAAAGTGAACTGGAGGGATCAGAAATCGAACAGAAGTCCAGTGGTGGCCGGGGAGGCAAGAGAGAACGGAAGCTGCGAACTCTAGAGAGACGAGGACCAACGCAGGAGACAGAGCTGGTTGAGGAGAAGGGCACTCACACAACTGCCCCCGAAGAGCTGTACAGGCAAAGAGACGAAGAAAGATTAGAAGGAGGAATGGAAAGAGAAAGCGGAAGCGAAAGAGAAAGAGAGGGAGCGAGTGAAGGAAGGGAACCACCTGCCGATTCGTCCACAACCCTGCAGCAACAGAAGAAGAAAGAAAAGAAGAAGCCACACGCAAACAGAAACGGACACCATGTCAAGCGGCAGCTCACAAAAGCGTCAGTCAGTCAGTCAGTGAGTCCACAAATAAAATGAGTTCAGTGGAGAAGGAACACAGCCGCACATGCAGTTCACAGGGCACGCAAGTATCGACAACAGGAGGAGAACATGAGAAGCAAACCGAATTAATATCCAGGATTGTCGTCATTGTGTTGAGCCCCCGCACCGAATCTTCCCCTTCGCATGGGTCTCTTTCTCAATTTGCTGCTTCAGATACATCTACATACAATAATTAGCGTGTGGGCGTGCATTTCTGATTTGCGGATTCATCGATCGATGCACCCGCCGTGCATGTGCCCTTTGGTGTCTTCAAGTCACCAACAAAAGAGAGAGCTGTCTGTATGTATGGCTGTCGTCTTCGTATAGACACGATTACTTTCCTGCACTGCATTTTCACTCTGCATGCATGCAGGAGTAAGAAGTCGAGTGTTCTGTCCCGGCAGGTCACCAAGGCCTACCTCGTCTGGAAGGCGGCCCTGGACCCGAACAGGGAGAAACGGGATGACATGCTCTGGGACGTTCCTGAAGGATCGGAAGGAACAAAACGGGGGGATGGGGCGGTGTCTCTTGCGGACGCGGCCGAGGCGGCTGCCGAAGCGCTGGAGGGCATTCGCCGCTCTGAAGTTTCCAATGGAGATCTCCAGAGCCAAATTACGGTCAGTCAGTGCATGCGTGATCTTTTGCAGTGTTTTCTCGATTGGGCGTTTGTCTTTGGCGCGACAAAAACATGCATCTGCTGTTGCGTTAGAGTTCGACCACAGAGTCTCTCTCTGCAAAAGTATCCTCGGTCGAGAGGTCGACTCAGCCCCGGCAGCATGAAGGGGTAATCATTCATGTTCGTGATTATGAATGTTGCCTTTTGTACATGCAGAATGCACTCTCGTTGTACGGAAGGCAAATGGGGAAGGAAAACGAGCAAAAAAGAGCGAAAGAATTGCATGAAAGTCCATTGGCTGCATTCACACCGCAGTATGTATTGCCATCTTGCATTAAAATGATTCATTCGGAAAGGCAGGATTGTTTAGCTTGCCAATTAGACTGTTTTTTCCTGAGAAGTTGAAGACCAGTAATACGAATTGAATTGAATTGAATTGCAACATCTTGTGCATGATTCATTTGTGGAACGCACCTTATGATGCAGGAACTAAGGCTATACCTGGACCGAAAGCTTAGCAACCTGAGTGTTTCTCAAAATCTGGGAAACAACTAATCAGAACACATGAGAAGACCATACATAATAAACATGCGGCGGCGTTGTCAGTGCTTCAAAGTTACTTTATCAAATATGATAATTGGTATGATAAACTCATTGACTGATCATGTATTTATGATACTGTTAACAATTTGAAAGCTTAAACTTAATTTTTTAAAATATAGATTTTTTAAGAAAAGATTTTCAGTATATTTTAGAATATGTTTTAATGATTTAACCTACAGTTTAACTTTATTTTAATTATTGGTCGCACTCAAAACAAACCAGAGCCAATTGATTTTTTGATAACTAATTTACTGATATATGTTTATAATGCAATGCCCAACAAGGTTATGCAAGGTCCATCAAGATCATGCAAGGTCCAACAAGGTTATGCAAGGACCAACAAGGTCATACAAGGTCCAACAAGGTCATACAAGGTTCAAAAAGGTCATGCAAGGTCAAACAAAGTCATGCAAGGTCTAACAAGGTCATGCAAGGTCCAACAAGGTCGAACAAAGTTATGCAAGGTTCAACAAAGTCACTGGCATGCAAGGTCATAAGAGGTCCTACAAGGTCCTGTAAGGTCATTTAAGGTCATTCAAGATCATGCAAGGTCCTGCAAGGTCGTACAAGGTCCTACAAGATCATGCAAGGTCCAACAAGGTCATGCAAAGTTCAACAAGGTCATGCAAGGTCATTCAAGGTCCAACAAAGTTATATAAAGTGCAACAAGGTCATACAAGGTCATGCAAAGTCCAACAAGGTCATACAAGGACCAACAAGGTCATGCAAGGTCCAACAAGGTCATGCAAGGACCAACAAGGTCATATAAGGACCATATAATAAGGTCCAACAAGGTTATGCAAGGTCCAAAAAGGTTATGCTGTTATGTAGTAGTGGAACCCCAAACTTTGAAAAAGGAAAATACCTAGACCCTAAGTACTAAAAAGTCTAGACTTAGAATAATACCCGATCGAGCAATATAGAAATACCCAATCAAGCCATACGAAGCTCTAGTATGAGCTAGTATGGAATTTATGCAGTGAGCAAGGCCGAGCTAAAGTCTTCCAGCAAGGCTGAGCTAAAGTCCTTCAAGACCCAGTCTTTCGACTCAGAAGTCTTTCGAGCCATGCCAAGATAAAATCATGCTGAGCCAAGGCCGAACCAACCAACCGCGGCCTGCATCACACTAAAGATGGACCGTCGCATGCGCAAAAGACTTTCTGGAAGACTCAATGAGCAACACAAAGTCTTTAAATAAGTAAAACAAGATCAGAAATCCAAGTGACACTTCTAGCAAAATCAGATCGACAATTCTACACTTTTTGGAAATCAATTTCCTTTGAGAAAATCAACCTATAAACAGTATTAGACACAGCATTCAGTGTTAGACTCTGACGCTACACGGGACTTACGTCCTGTCTCTACATAGGACTAGGTCCCTTATAGATCCCTTTAGATTCTGGGTGCCTTCTGACGAATAAGGTCAGAGCAGTACAGAATAATGCAAGGTCAAACAAAGTCATGCAAGGTCCAACAAGGTTGAACAAGGTTATGCAAGGTTCAACAGGGTCACTGGCATGCAAGGTCATAAGAGGTTATGCAAGGTCCTGTAAGGTCATTCAAGGTCATGCAAGGTCCAACAAGGTGATGAACGGTCGGATTTAAGGTCCTGCAAGGTTATGCAAGGTCTCACAAGGTCATTCAAGGTCCCACAAGGTCATGCAAGGTCCAACAAGGTCATGCAAAGTCCGCTCTTATTTGTAAAATATTTTTACTTGGCTTCGATATATACCATCATCATTCTTTTTTGAATTTCTAACTATATATCATGCCAGCTAACTAAATATAGGTCATTTTATGCCCTTAAAACCTTATCAAAAGCTAGATCAAAAAGGCTACTCAGAAGGCTTATCGAGATATCTTTAAATTGAATTGCATTCTAGATTGCATGTGAAGAAAAATACTGATCGTTCCATTGCTTTACATCGGCAGCATGATATATATGATCGGCTAACCAAATAGAGACCGAAGAAACGATTCAAACGAATGCAGGTTCGAAACGTAACAGAATATGAAACGAAACGGATCGAGAGACAGCATTCGAGCAAATCAGTCGGACCCATCAATGAATCAATCAAGGGCACAACTGGGCGGGCCAACTCATTGACAGGCGACCATGGTCACCACAAGCTTGCCGATCTCTCAGACGACAAGATAGAATCAGACAGGCTGCGGGTACACCCATCTAGATTTCTTTCTGAGGACGCTGCATGTATGGCATCTGTACTCTACTCGTTGTGGGGGGGGGTTCCCCAATTTGCGGTCTTCTTTTTTCCGAAATGAGTTTCTCCTCTTCTTTCTGCCTGTCTCTCGGATGCACCCGAAATCGCCAGTCCTGTCACTGCCACCTGTGCATCGATTCTGCAGTGTGGCTCTCAATGAGTGTCCCCTCCCCCTCCCCCTCCCCCCATGAGACAGACACGCATGCACTCACTGCTTGGGGGAATGAATGAAGTGACGAACAGATAGAGGTAGGTCGGTCAGGTCAATTACTTTTTTGGCACGTTCACCATGGTGCTCGCTCGCTTCTTTTCGTTGTATTTCCTTCCAGCAAACGCACTGACAGTACTACTACGCCCCGTCCCGCTTTCTTTTGTTTCGCCAGGCAAGCCAACTGACAGGTGGATGGGAGAAGATGAAGACGAAAACAGAGAAAGAACAGAAATGACGGAGAGAGAGAGGGAGAGGGGGGGAACCGAGGCTCCAAGCAACGGATGTGCGCGCACTCTTTTCTTGTCGTCTGGCTGTGACTGCATTTGAATGAATGAAAGAGAGACAGGCAAACAAACAAACAGAAATAAAGAAAGACCAAGAGGGAGAAACCAAGACTTTGTTTGCACCCCCCCCTTGTACGCTTCTCTTTTTTCGGATTCTCTCACTTCCCCTTCGCTTTCCTAGCTTTCCTTTGCATCAATCCATCCATCAGCGCACCCCCAGAGGCTGAGTTCTTCCGGAAAGGCAAAGCACCAACGAATGATCATGCCGCCGTTGCGGCTGCAGAGAAAAGAGAAGAAACGAAAAGACACACCGCCAAAGCACGTGACGGGTTATGTCTTTCTGTGTCTCTATCCCCTCTCCCTTCTTTTCCTTCTCTCTCTTTACACCGCTTTGCCTCTCCTCACTCTGTGTGCAACTGTGTTACTCCTCCTATGTCTCTCATGCGAATTTCTTCCCCCCTCTTCCCCACAGTTTCCGCTCGCCTGCAGAAATGTACAATAAATTTTTGCACGCGTGTTGGAGTGAATGCACATGCATGTATGCCCACATGCGTGTGTCTGCACGGGCAAGTGTGCACACTTGCAGAAGGAAAAAGGGGTGGAGCAGAGGAGAGAGAGTCGAAAAGAACACATGCAGAATGAATGAGGAAAATCTTTTCGTTTCTCTTCAAGGCAGAAGAGAGAGAAGAAGGAAACAGAGAAACGAGACAACAAAAACAGAGTGCGTGTGACCTTCACTCCCCCTAAGACGAAGCTTCCTTCATTCCCCCCAAAGAACCGGCAGAAAGAAAGAAATGCCCCCAAAAGCAGATGGCACAAAGTTGAAGAAAAAAGGACAGCTAGAACAGAAGAAGAGGAATGACACACACACACACACACACACACACACACAGAGAGAGAGAGAGAGACAGACAGACAGACACACACACACACACACAGACACACACACACACACACACACACACACACAATTCAATCCCTCACTCCCTCACTCACTCACTCACCCGACGGATGCATGCCGCTCCTCTCCTACAGCTCGTTCGATCAGCAGTTGAACGTCACCTTGGCGCCATACTTCAGGGCTTCAGAGTTACCCAAGTTCAGACCGTCAAACTGCAAGCAGACAGGCAGAGTCATGGGCAACAGAGAGCATGAGAGAAGGCACAATTGTGTCATAAAACACACGAGGTGCCGTACAGTACATGCAGAGAGACAGAGAGCCTGCATTCAGAGAAGAACATCTGTTCCCCCTGTCGCTTCAATAAGTCCGAAACCCTTGACTTCAATGAAGGAAAGAAAGCCGCTTTCTGGCTGCTTCATTGACTGAACGTTCGCCTTGCTGACAGACAGACATACTGACAGACTAACCTGAGCTCCCATGGTTGCACTGATGAGAGGAGAGAATGTGTGCGAGAGAGACATTGCGACTTTCCCGTCATCAGCCAACTTTGCCTTGACTGCCGTCTCCTTGTTGACCTGCATCCGGCCTCCAAACGCCAAAGAGGTCTTCGAGTCGGTGAGGCCGTACGACATCTCGGCTCCGATCTCGACGCTGTCCTCTGCAGACAGACAGATTCTCTCTCATGCAGACAGATTCTCTCTCATGCGCACACGCACGCACACACGCACACGCACACACACACACACACACCGTTGATCAACCGTCGGGTTGGGTCCTTTTTCCTTAATTGCAACAAGGGAAGGGGGATACAGGAAGGAAGGAAGGAACAGGCAGGCAGGCAGCTAGACCCTGGAGACACGCTGATGATCCCTCCGAACAAACAGAGGCAGAGCGACATGCAAACGCACACACATCGATCTGCACATCGATACATTTGGGGGTTTCCTTTTTCGCTTCATACCGATACATTCATTCACGCTCTCTCCCCCCCTCCCTCTCTGCTGAATTCTTTTTCTTCAGGGGGTCCTTCTGGATTGCAGGAGGAGAATGAGACAGACAGACAGGCAGACAGAGAGAGAAAGAGGGAGAGAGGTCCCGAGAAGAGGAGAGAAGAGGAGAGGAACGAACCCCCCCCCCCCCCNCCCACTGAGGGAGGGCCACGGCAGGTGGAGAAACAAGGTGGGCATCCAGGTACGCGAATATTCACACACACACACACACACACACACACACACAGAGAGAGAGAGAGAGAGAGAGAGAGAAAGAGAGAGAAGGCAGGCAAGAACTCTCTCTCTCTCCTCTCTCGTTTTCTCACTCACTGACTGACTGACTGACTGACTCTTGGCGTGGACGTTTCCGATGACCTTGCCGAGGGAGGTGCCTCCTGCAGGGGCTCTGCAAAATCAACAAGCCAAGCTTAGCAAGTAGGTGACCAGCCAGATGGACCCACACAACGCATGAGCTTTTGCTTTCTTTCCGTCAGTCAGTCAGTCAGTCAGTCAGTCAGTCAGTCAGTCAGTCAGTCAGTCAGCCAGTCAGTCAGTCAGTCAGCCAGACACAGACAAATAGAGAGAATGGAAGGGGGAGCGAGATAACAGGCATGAGGTGAAAGAAAGAAAACCGGCCGGCCGAGATTCGTGCCTGGCAGGCAATTCAGAGAGAGAGTCCTGCAGATCGAAGGAATCGATGAGTCCTTCATGGTACTGTCTACTTTCGGTGACACCGTGTTGACTTAATTCCGTTTCTGTCCGTTCTTCTCCCCCTCATACATGCACTGTACCTCCTCACCCCTGCAGGACCAAATCCATCCTCTACTTTTGCTGTTTTGAAGAGCGACAGCACGATCGACTGAGTGACTGACTGACGTCTTGACAGAGAAGGTCATGGGACCGTTGGAGTAATTGCCTCCCAGGCCGAAGGTCACCTTGGAGAGGTCACAGGAGCCGGCGGCTTCTGCTCCGAGCTTAAACTTCGACAGACAGAAGAGGGCGCTCCCGTTGAAAGTCATGGAGGTGGGGAACAGGGAGAACTGCACTCACTCACATGCAGAGATTGATTGATTGATCCATTGATTGATTGATTGATTGATGGGTGCCAAGCAAGAAAAAGAAAAAAAGAAAGTCATGGAGGTGGGGAACAGGGAGAACTGCACTCACTCACAGAGATTGATTGATTGATTGATTGATTGATTGATTGATGGGTGCCAAGCAAGAAAAAAAAAAAGAAAGTCATGGAGGTGGGGAACAGAAGTAGAGAAGTCAATGCCCTACCCACCTTTGCGTGTGCGGACTTCATGGAGAAGTCAGCTGCGACCTCGGGAGTGAAGGCGGTGCCCTTCTTGTCGACGCGTCCGTTCAAGAGGAGAGTGCCTTTGTAGAAATCTGCCTTCTGCATTCACATGATCATTCAAGGAAGCAAGCAAACACACACACACACACACACACACACACACAGACACAGAAGGACAAAGCTCTGTACGTACAGAAAGACACAAAAAGGCTCAAATGGGGTACGAACGATCTGGGAGACACCCTGAAAAAGCCCCCCGTCTCCCTTCTGCATCCGGTCTACCACTCCAACGCAGGCCTGCGTTCAAGTGCCAACATCGTTCCCTCGTTGGGGATATCAGATAAGGGGGACCCCTCTTAGGCATTGAACCCTTCTCTATCGCATAAAACCCCCCTTCCCATCTCTCAACATAGACGTGCTTTCTGTGCAAAATGCAGAGAAGAGTCCTGCCAGCTGTCAGCCAGACCTTAGACAGGCAGACAGACTGATGGAACAACCTGGAGACACAGAAACAGACTGAGCCGGTCTGCCTACTGCCTGACTGACTGACCGTGTACTTGAGGTCGAAGGTGGAGTTTCCGTTGGTGAAGAACTTTCCCTCGGCAGAGAAGGCCTTGTCGGCGAATCTCACCGTGGAGTTGGCAGCCACGGCGCTGGTGATGGTTGCGCATTGGGTGAAGGACTGCAGGCACACCAGCGCGGGGGGCAGGGCGGTCAATTGAGGCGATGCGAGGACAACAGACGGTGTAGGTCCACGAGGAGAGAAGAGGTGCACACAATACTCCTTTGCGCTCATAGAGACCGGCAGGAAGGAATAGGAAAGGGGAGAGAAGCCTGCCTTCTGGGGTGCAGACTGGCGGAGGCAATACTACCGCGCAATGAAGACGGATGGATGGACAGAGGGACGGACAGATTGATTGACTGACGAAAGGAGCCGCTGCGCTCTTCACTTCGAGGTCGATGGGAACGTTGTGGGTGAAGTCACGGTTGATGACATCTGCAGTGACACCAAAGAGAGGGGGGAAAAGGGGTATGCACAGGGGAGCGCTTCTACCTGAGCGGTGCACCTAGCCGAAGCTCGCATGCACGTGGAGACCGACCAGCCGAGGCCTTGTTGACGTCCCTGAAGAGAACCATCCTGGAAGAGGGCAAAGAGGAAGCTGCAAACGTACGCGAAAAGAGGAGAGCTGGTGGCGAAAAGCGAGGAGCAAGTGGACGACGCTTTCTTTTCTGCCAAGTCGAGAGCCTTGCTGATCTCCTCTGCATGAAGAGGGTGGGACATTCAGAGGCTCGGGAAGGGGCAAATCAGATGACCGGCCCCGTAAAGTCAGTTTGGGATAGTTTGGGGGGCACATGCGTGCATGTGAAAAATTCGCTTGAGGGGCACTTTCTCACAATTCTTTCTTTCGCACGGACTCAGCTCGAACACCCACGAAATTTTTCGGAAAACGGACGCGTGACAAGAAGTGCATTGTAATGACCCTTTGGGTGGTCGTCGGGCTCCCCTCTTCTTCTCAAACCCTCCATATAACACAGAAGAGAGCCTGCGGCACGTGGAAACCCAAGAGAAGAGCACGCAGCTCACAGAGCCCAAAGGGGAAAGAAAAAGAACGGTTCCATCCAAGGACTTACCGTCAAGACGGTGAAAGAAGGAATTGGAGACGGAGACCCTTTTTCTACAAAGTTGCTGCCCAATCTTGACACCCCACTGATCTAGACGGAAAGTATGGCCACTTCAACTGCAGAGGGCGAGGTTAACAACCGCATGCAGGTCGGTGAATTTGTTTTCTGCGTTGAAGGAGAAGGAGACTGGTGGTCGCACCTTACAGTTGTGAATTCTTCCGTCTCTCCCTTGTCACCTGCTCCCTTTCTTTTCTCTCTGCAGATTTCAAACGCGCGGCCCCGCGTTTTCTATGCGCGTGTGGCAAAAAAGTATTTCGCAGGGTCTGACAAGCAGGCGGCAGTTGAAGAGCTGGAGATCACTGCTCTGGGTAACGCAATCAGCAGCGCGGTGTCTGTCTGCGACTCTCTTGTGAAAGGAGAAAGCGCGAATTTGAAAAAGGTGCAAACTTCGCTGTTCGAGTCGACGGACGAAAAAACAAACAGACCCCGCAGCAGCCCGAAGGTCCGCCCGTCAGCCATCCGGTGCAGTGCAGTGCAGCGTCTCCGTCTCTCTCTACTCTGTCTTTCTCCCTCCCCGCCCCCGAATGCCCTGTGTGCATGATTCTGCGCGGTTCGTTCAGAGCAACGCACATGACCAAATGATGACTGCCTGTCGCAGTCTTTCACAAGGGTGCCCTGAGAGGGGCTGCACGTCTGTCTGGGGTGTCGAGTGTGCGTGTCTGTGTGCGTCTGGACAAGTCTCTACGAGAAAGGACAAGTCTGTATGTGTATGTGTCTCTCTGTCTGACTGTGTATTGCAACAATGAATGATGTGCAGATCACCATCTGGCTGACGAAGCATCCCAACTTCAAGGTCCGTCGGTCTGACAGCAGAAAGAAAAACTTAGAATGAAGGGAAGGGAAGGGAGTCAAACTGGAGGGAAGGAAGCAAATGGCTTCTGGTTTCTTTCGCCTGGTTTTCTTCTTCCTCCCCCAACTGTCAGCCGCATGGAGTGGATTTCTACATGCAGTGCATCCTTGCTTCCGCCAATGTGTACAGCTGTCTCTGTGTTGCGTCTCCACCGAGACTCGAGGAGTCTGCATGCCTTCCACTGTCTGACTGACTGGCGGAGTGTTCGAGAGATTGATCGATCGATTGGGAGGGAATCATTCATTCAACAGACGACCGGCCGACCGTCGGGGGGGG
>JAHBMJ010000190.1:30170-63545 GCA_018398765.1 Chromera velia | reverse complement strand
TATTTTGCGGAGTTGCACAGAACAAACAAGCAGGATCAGGATTCCGGCCAAGGAAATTAGCTGAGGAATACAGGTTTAGGATCGAAGTTATCATACCTGTCTCTGTCTCCAAGAAGGGCGATGTGGTGCATGCAGCATCTCGGTGGGTTGGCGCCGCCGGGTTGGTTCAGTTGCATCATGTTGCACCTTCCTTGAGGGTTCGTGAATGCATAGCACGTCCCAGCATACCGGCCGTTAGTTTTGCACGGTATTGGATATCGTGCCTAGGCCAGTTTCTTCTTAATCTACCCTAATCCATCCACCTTTAGTTTCTGACTCTGCCTGCCTCTCTATCGCGTTTTTTTTCCTAGTTTCTCTTTTATATCAACTTCAATCGCCCCTGCCGGCCGGAAATTGACCCGGAATCACTTAACTCACTCTTAAGCAACAACTCTTCAACAAACGACTCTTCCTGTCCGATTCTTTTCTCTTTCCAACCCTTTACTTCTTTATGTGTTGCACCTGCCACTCATCTGATACATGCACGCAAAAGCATAAGAACGACCCCGTGTGGAAAGCATAAATTTAAATCCATCCTTCTTCGTACACTGCAACGGATATTACTAGCTATGCAAATAGCACATGGAGTCGACCTAGAGTCCCGAATACCATCCTTCTGCAGTCTGTAACCAGAAATACATGAAAGCTTACTCTCAAATAGAACGATCGAGACAAAAACGGTAGAAAATGACTGCTCTTTCATTGAGACTGGCGCTATGATTGAAAGTGTTGCTGCAGGAGACGGCAGATAATACGAACAGGTTGATTCTGTGGAAGGAACGACTCACAGTGGATGTCTAGGAGTAGCAAAAATGCACCTGCCTCCGTTTGAGAGAAACCGGATATGAAATAGAGATGAGCGGAGTTGTTGCTTTGATGCGGTTCCGTTCTGTCTCACTCAGTCTGGATGAAGAGGGAAGGAAGGAAGGGATGGAAAGGGAGGGGGAGGAGGAATGAGTAGAAGGCAGAAGCTGACCTCTCTTCCTCCTTCATGACTAGAGGAGGAGGCCAGGTCTCTTTTGGACTCGTGAACGAGCTGGATTACTAATAAGCTGTTCCTTCAGTAAGATTTTGATCTGTCTTGTTCAGTCTGCAAAAAGTGTGTTGAAAGGGTGGGGATTGAGGAGAGAGGAATCGCTGCGCAGGCCAACATGTGGTCCATCTTCCTTCTAATGTCGGGGCTGAGTAGGAGAGAACGTTTGTCGTTTGCCTTTTTTTTCGGTGTCGGGGCTAAGCAAGAGAGGATAAGCTGTTCGCTGTCCAACTCCATACTCAGTTTGGAAGAAAGTTTTGGGAAGTGAGTAAGGGAGAGGATGAGGGTAAAACCGGTAGTTCCCACAGATTTGTATCCTCAACCTCCGTGTAAGGGAGGGCCACAAACGGGAGAGGGGGGAGGAAAAACAGATCATACCTCTTCACATGTCCTGGACACCATGGCCAAGAGACCCCACCTATCAGCCAATGGGGTGATGGTACTGAGGTGATAGTGGAAGAATGATAACAGGTTGCGGGGTTTGAAAGGGGAGGGAGGGGCCGGATATTTATCAAACACAAACACAACAAGAGAGAAAGGAAGTATACACATTATGGAATTCATCTCCTCATGTCCCTGTCCCCATGGTCGATCTACTGACCAAACTTTTTCGTCCCCATCTGAGGGGGGGCTCTCAGCCTGCTCTTGGTAGGGAACCCCAGAAGGGAGAAATAAGGAAAACCATTGAAGACGGATGAAAAAAAACAAAAACCATTTGAAGGAAGAAAGAGGGGGAGAGGGGGAAAGAGAGAGAATAATGGAGAGGGAGAAGGCGTATGAAAGGAAGAAAAGAAAGAGAGTGGAAGAAGAATGGAAATGAAGGGGGAAATAAAGGAACTAGGAGAGAAGAATGGCATGCATGCTAACAAAATTGACGCACGCAAATTGAGAAAAGATGCCGATATGGCAGACTGATGAATCAATAGCAGTTTGATGGAGCGACATGTTTGTTCTTACTGACATTCGCGTGCTCTGTCTGTCGATTGTATGAAAAGCTGACCAGCCTGACCTCCCGTCTGTTTGTCGCACCTTGATCGCTTGGCTCTGTAAGAGACAAATCGTTTTGACGTTTGGAGAGGCGGACAGAGACGGGAACCTGAATTGTGTGAGAGGGCGATCCCAAAAAGACGAGATGAAGAGCGGAGGCACACAGCGGCTAAGAAAGTTAGAGACGGAAAAAGTGTAGACCGGAGAGGAGAGCCTCTTTGCCCTCCTGAAACGATCGGGGTGCTGTGCTGAGGTGAGTGTGATTGCATTGATGTGCGGTGCTTTTTTCTGCCAACGCCAATAATTTGGATGGCACTGGTCTAGAATCCGTCGAACGACTCCTGAGAAACTTCATTGCCTCTTGTCTCGCATGTGGTCTTGTCTTGCGTTTCTCCTTCTGATCCTCTCCTCGCCTCAAATGGTCCGTCTGTCCTCCTGTTCACCCATTTGATTTTCCCTGCAGACTCTCTCTGAGCTGGCAAAGCAGAAGAACTCTCTCGGCTTGGCCTGGGTCTGTTGTGAGCTCTACACGATGGTCGATCACTCAATCAATCTCTCTTTCTCTCTCTCTCTCTCTCTCTCCCTTGGCGTCCCTTTGCCATTTGTTGCAGCCTGCTGACAGAGGAAGAAAGGGTTATTGCCTGCTGAATGGAGCTGCAACCGAAGAACAGTGATGCGGTTCTCTTCTCTGCGTGGCCATCGAGCTGCATGGCGATTATCCGATGGCATTGCATCATTTCTCATTCCATTCCTTCTGCTCTTTTCAGGGCTGCTTTCGTTCCGTTCATCGGTAAAAGATTTCATTCTTTGAGAACATGTCTTCCGTCGTCTTTGAGACAGTTCATGAAGCACTTGGGTGTCTGTCCCTCCGGTGCACGCTTGCTTGGTTCTTCAGGATGCACGCTTGCTTCTACGTTTCGTTGTTGAGAAGGGGCAGACAGCAAATCTTCCATGCACCCTGTCAATTTAGTCCTTCGCCCATGAGTTTCTTACTTCGTCTCCCTCTCTGCAGAACAAGGAAAGCTGCCTTGAACCCCCTCAAGGCATCGACCTCTCGGGTCAGTCAGAAAAGAGAGAAAGCCGTATGCCTTCTGCCTACCAGCCAGCACCTAGCCGCTCCTGCACAGGAGACTATATTTCTTTCCAAACGAATCTTGTTTTTCAGCGTTCAGATGTCGCTACAAAAGCACACGCACACGCACACACACACTCACACACACACACACACACACACACACACGCCGGGGAAACTTCCTGAGTTTCGCGTCTCTTCTTCGTTCGGCACTCTGCAGGCACCCGCGCTCTCTCCCCTGAGAAGATTTGTCTGCTTTTGAACTCCCTTCCTACTTCCGGTAAGGAGATGAAACTCGGTGAGTGACGGCTTTTGCGCTTTGTGACCTCTTCGGCTTGTTTTGCGTCTTTATCTTCTTTCACGCTTCTCTTTTCTGTATCCCTTACTGATTCTCTCTCTCTCTCTCTCTCTCTCTCTCTCTCTCTGTGTGTGTGTGTGTGTGTGTGTGTGTGTGTGTGCGTGCGTGCGTTCGTGCATGCGTGTGTGTGTATGTGTATGTGTATGTATGTGTATGTGTGTGTGTGTGTGTATGTGTCCGTGTGTGTGTGCGTGTGCGTGCGTGCGTGCATGCGTGCGTGTGTGTGTGTGTGTATGTGTGTGCTTGTGTGCTTGTATGCTTGTGTGCTTGTGTGCGTGTGTGCGTGTGTGTGCTTGTGTGTGCGCGTGTGTGTGTGTGTGTGTATGTGTGTGTGTGTGTGTGTGTGTGTGCGTGCGTGTATATATGTGTGTGTGTGTGTGTGTGTGTGTGTGTTCCTTACTCTCGGCAGGCTGCAAGGAGGGCGTCTTTCCTCTTCTCGACAGCTATTGGACTCTTCTATAATTGTTATGGTTGCCCGAGCTCTTGTTTTGTTTCAATATCAATCAAAACGCGCTTCGCATCTTTCTCATGCACTGCGACTGCAGGCTCTGTTGCCGTGAAGGGACGAGCACTTCCCCTCTTGTGCCGTTTTCTGGAACGGGTGCAAGCAGCGAGAGCGGAGAGAGTGCAGGAGGCACCAAGACTGAAGTCGTTCACGTTCGCAGGTTCATGCATGTGTCAGATTGGCTGGTTTACAGGGGGAAGGGGGAAGACTGATTGGATTGCAACCTTGAGTTTGACCTCTTACTGATTCCACGCAGAAGAGAAGAAAAGAAATTTGTTCGAGGAATTGATTGATCGATTGATTGATTGCACACAACTAGGGAGGGAGAATGAAATGGCAAAGGCAGCCTAGCTTTGAACCATTGAGTCAACTTGTGTGAAAGAACCATCTCTTCCCTTCATGCACACCTGTCTGCTCTCACCCTCTCTGAATTCCTTCCTTCCTCCCTCGGTCCTCCTTCTGCAGGGGGCTTGATCGGACCTGAGGAAGCTTCACAAGTCCTCCTTCTTCTTCTCCCCTCCCTGGAGACTCTCTGCCTGAAAGGTGAGTGACTGTCCGTCTCTTCTTTTGGTGGATGAAATGCAGGTCTCGGAGTTGAAAGGAAAAAAAGGACAACCCCCTCTTCCCTCTCTTTTGCTTTCGTCAAGCCTCTGACTCTTGTGTGGGGATAGATGAATACGTCATGCCTCTGACTCTTGTGTGGGGATAGATGAATACGAATCCATATGAGCCTTTGTGCACACTGACTGTGTGGGTTCCTTCCTAAGGGTTTCTTTTGTCCTTCCTCTCCTGTCCTCAAGCTCGCGGGTCTTGTCTCTCTCTCACTTTCCTCCGGTGTTATCCGGTGTTGTCCTTTTCCATCCTGTCCTTCTCTTTCCTCTCAGGCAACCGTCTTGGCCCGGATGGGATCGGGGCAGTGGCAGAGGGGGTCAGAGAGGGGAAGGCCTCCTCCCTCTGTGTGCTTGACCTCGAGGAGACGGGCCTGGAGAAAGAGGGGACAAGGATTTTGTGCAGCGCTATTAAGGGGAAGTCTCTGAAAGTGGAGACGTTGAATCTTTCGCGGAACCGGATCGGGCAGATGGAGGAGATGAAGCAGCTCTGTTCGGTGTTGTGTGTCAATTCGTTGCCGTCTCTCTGTGCGCTTCTGCTGCGACGTTGCGGGCTGACCGACATGGCGGTGAAGCCTCTGACAGAGGCGATGGGAAGGGGGGGACTCCGAAGTTTGGAGATGCTTGATTTGGGGGCGGGGTATAGCTTTCAGGGTGGGTTTTTCGGTGACTTGGGGGAGGCTTTGCGGGTAGACGCGGTCCCTCGTCTGAGAGAGTTGAACCTGGAAGGCGCAAGAACTGATTGGGATCCAAGTGCAAGCAGAGAGGCAGTCAATTCTTTTTTCGGCGCTCTGAGGGCGACCAAGTGCCCACCCAACCTGTGTGTGCAGGGTCTGCGTTTTTTCGCTTCCGATCCGATCGAGTGGGTCACATTTGGTGCGGACAAATTAGGTTCCTCTATCCGCACACTTGATCTGTCTTTGTACCGAGAACAAGTTACTCGTTTCCTCGAAGGGATGAAAAATGGGGGGGAGAATTAGGATGGGGCGATCGATTTGCGTCTCTGTGTGAGGGAAGAGAAAAATGAGGCGTTCAGGTTGCTTGGGGAGACGATCAGAAAGGGGCGCTTTGGCTGCGTCCGAAAACTTATGTGCTGCGATTACTTCATGGACGACGACGGCACCGTGGTCGAGTGGGAGGTGGAAGTTGAGGCGGAGGCCAAATCTGAGTTTTTCTCCTCCCTCAGTCAGAAAGACGAGACTCCCCCAGCTCTCTGAATTCTCCCACGCGCCTGCCTCAGACTTTTGCCTGACAGACGCAGACATGCTGCTGTTTGTTGATGTAGTCAGACTCGGCAATCTGTGTGGGCTCCGGGTTCTTGAGCTATCCCGGACTAATGATGGTGAAAGCGTCGGTCGGGTCGGAATGGAGGCGCTGATGGGGGCGGTGGTTGAAAGTGAGGAGGGGTTGCCTTTGTTGGAGAGTCTTAACTTGACTGGGACACGGGCAGGGGAGGGAGCGCCGGCACTAGGAACAGCTCTGATGTCTGGCAAGTTGACCAAACTCTCTGACATCTATTTATCCGAGTCGGCTCTGACCGATCAAGGTCTCAGGGGGTTGGAGGATGCAGTGAGAGGGGGGGGGTTCGTTAATGTTGTCCGTCTCAGCCTGGGTGATAATTGGGGGGTTGAGGGACGGGTATGGACGGAGTTCATGAGGGCGATTGCAGAGAGTGAGAGGGGGATGCCGAAAATGGAGTGGTTGGGCCTTTCGTATACGAATGCATCCAAGGAGGCTGTGTCGGTCGCTCTCGGCTCCGGGAAGCTTCCATCTCTGAAGGAGGTAATCGCCGACTAATCGGGGTGGCCTTCCCGTCTTGAGGCAATCACTTTCAAACTCAGCCAACCCCACGTCAATGTAGACGGACTGATCAGAGCAGAAAAAAACATAGGCAAGAAGCTAAACTACCCAGCTGGTAGCTATGATTTTATGAGATTTTAGCTTATAATATTTTAAAGCTAAGATTCAGAGTCCATCTGAAATTTTTGTATCATTTTATATCATTTTATGGGATTTAAATTTAAAGGGTTTGAATTTGGCTGGGCCGCGTGGGCGTGGAGGTCTAAGTTACCGTCTAACCCGGTGTACGTATGATGATGATCATGATAAACTGCCTCGTGCGTTGCCGCGGAGCGCTAGACGCCTATTTATAGGCCGATGGTGATGGCGTATGATGATGATCGATGAGTCATTAATTATATTTTCAATACAATTTTTTGTTAAGTTATTTCTTAAAAGTTGTTAATTAAAAGTTAAAACAATTAAAGTCTCACTCAATTAAATTATTATTGAATCATACACCAATCCTACATGTAGTGTTACACAAAGTTAATTGTATAACAATTACCTCTGACCCCCCCCTTGTTACACATAAAAGTGTGTAACAATTAGTGTGCAATAATTTTAAACAAATTTTTTAACGCCAAAGTGTGTACTAATTCTATATAAAAAACTCTAAAGCCTGACAGCCTTTCAAAGCTATAAAATAGCTCTTAAAGAATCTAAACGAAACTACATCTACTATGCGATCACCAGTCCTGTACGTAAAACGCAGTACAACGGCAAAACAAAAAACGTGAAAATCCGGCATCCTAGGCGATCAGAGAAGAATTGATCGAAACAAAAGTTGTGCTGAAAGGGATACGAGTGGAATTCTGGTCATACTTCATAGTGTGTTTGACTATGCGCTTCGGGTTGCTCACAAAGATTTTTGGTGCTTCTGTGTTCCACTCGCAGCAGCCATAAATGAGAAAGGTGCTTCTGTGTTCCACTCGCAGCAGCCATAAATGAGAAAACACGTCTCTCCCTTTAACTTCAGAAATCCGTTCGATCCGCGTCGCATTCAAACCCTCTCTCTTGTACGCATCTGGTCACTTCTTTTTGTACACATCCTCTCTCACAAACTTAATGTCGCAATCCTCTAGTCTCCCCCTCGCTTCTTTATGGTGAATGAACTTTCGCACCTGTCGTTCAGCAGTAGTGTGCTTTCACCCCCTCTTCTGGGAGGTTTTCTTCACTTTCCTCCCTTCGTTTTTAGCCATAGTTTGAGATACAAGAACTCTTTGCTTTGACAAACACCTGCTTTTAATGAAAGCCTGTCAGTAACCCCATCTTTCAAAGGCTGATCGAGAGTCGATCGCTAGGCTTTGCACTATAAAATTTAATAAAATTCTTAAAAAAAAAAAAAATGAAGGTCTTAATTTTTGTTTTAGAATTTTACAAAACTAAAGCTGTTAGTAAAGCACTTCAATCTGTAGGTGATGATCCCTCTGGTGATCGAAGGATATAAGAAATCTCCATTGCCAGCAGACCGCTGAGACCGGCAATTACCGGTAGTGAAGGGTTGTTTTCAATCAGTAGAGTCTGTAAGGATCATAACCCTGCAATAATGATGAATTTAATGATCAATTTTCTATTGATTTTATTCTAAAATTCTTTTTTTTTTTTTTAATGAGGTCACTGATTTTTTTTTTTAAGAATTTTTTAGTGCAGGGCCTTGGTCGATCGGTCTTGGTGAAACACAATCGAGTCTATTATCGAGATGAAGAAAGTTTCATGAACAGTCCTAAGAACAGTCAAAGGGAGTCAAATAAAGTCACTGAGCATTCGACGATATTCGACGGCATTCGACGGAAAATCAAGGAGACGGCAAGAAACAAAAATGAGTAAGTTAAACCTTCAATTAACTTGAAGGTGAAAACGGTTATAGATCGACTTTGGCTTAACTTGGCCCCATATATAAAGCATCTTTTCATGCAGATGAAACTTATAATTAATACACACTAAAGTATGTAATAATGCATTCCTGAAAATAATAGTTTGAATTAATGCACACAAAAGTGTGTACTAATTCATTCATCAAAATTCTATCAAAATGTGTAACAAAACAATGTGTAACAAAACATTTTGAAAAAAATGATTGTGTAACACTACAGGATTGGTGTATGAATCACTTTAGATTGAAATTCAATAGCGTAAAAGTGAGTATAAAAACTTTGATCAAAAGTTTTCATTAGTTACATGATTAGTAATAGATCCTAGAACCAATCAATAAATATGTACTCTCACACCAAAAAAACTACTCACGTTTTAAAATGTATTATTGTTTTAACTTTTAAACATTGTTTGCCTACATCTTCGAGTAAAAACTCGAGTAAGAAACACTTAAAAAAAGTTTTGGTAAAATCAGTTAATAAAATTTATGCATTATGCATCATCACCTAGATCATCACATCGATATTGAAGTATGTCATGTAGGTTATCCACACCCATCGCTCCCCGCCCAATTGTCAAGCTGTCCAACGTCTACCCCCACGAACAGACTGCGGGGCTTACACGCATCCCCCGTGAAGAAGCTCAAGAGGACCTGCTGGGCCCCGCTGAGACGCGTCGCGCCTGCTGAGACGCTCAGCGTCAGGCCCCGCACAGGCGAAAACGGGGAGACGGCCTTGTTGGAGCTAAGGAAAGTGCCCCTGCCGTCGAAGATGACACCCGTAGACCTGCAATTCGAAGATTAGGCACAACAAGGAAAGACTTAAGAGTTGCGCTCTGTCTCAGACCATGCAGAGTGTCTACGATCGATGGAATTATTTATTTATGTGATTCCGTGCACGCATGCAGTCAATCCAATTGGGGAGAGGCAGCGCAAAGTGTACAAGCAAGCAAGCAGGAAAAGAATCTGCTTGCTGGGGTAACGTACCCACTGCAACCAAGGCTTTGTATTGAAGAAATGAAGATAGCAAAGAACGAAGTTCCGCATTGAGTAAAAAGGACAGCCAGCTGGTAGACTGACGCAAAGAATGAGGGTTGTCTTGAGGGTGTTGCCTGTCCGTGCATTCTGTCTGTATACACAAGAAAATGAATGCATAGACTGACGCGGAGAATGAGGGTTGTCTTGAGGGTGTTGCCTGTTGAACAAAATCGACAGAGGACGCGGCGGTCGGTGATGAGAGTCCCAAAAGGGGGGCCAGATTCTTCCATCGAACCACTTTTCTGCCGTCTCCAACAAATTTGCTGCTGCTTTGACCCTTCCGTCTCCTGTCCCTCTTCTCTCCTCCCATTCGACTTCTGCTGGTCCCCAGTTGATTCTCCATCGACAACGTCTGCTGGAGGAACTCTGCGCCTGCTGCGTCTGTCTCCGTTCCCCCCGGAGAGATGGAAGGAGAAGGCGACTGGGGCGCGCGGGTTGATGATAAGTCGCTGGGAGGGGGTGAGTCAGCAGAGATTTGGTTTGAGACGGGGGCGGCAAAGTCAATGAGGGACTCGTGGGCAACGAAGAGACCCCAGAGGGCGTCTGAGAAGGGGGCGGTGGGGGTGGAGGAAGAGGGGTCGGTGGCAGAAGAAGAAGAAGGAGGGGAGAGGTCAGAGAGGTCTGCAGAAAGCCATTCCCTCACGTCCTCTGCAAACACGTACACACACACACACACACACACACACACAGAGGCACACGCGCACGCACGCGCGCAAGGGGAGGAGAGATTCTGCACGTACTGGAAAGAAAAGAGAAGGCGATGGATGCAAAAAAAAGGAGGGACCCAGAGAGGCGACTGCAGGGGGAGAAGGGGCCCCCCACGCTGGATTCCTTCCTGTCTGAGTTCCTTCCAGACTCCCTCCCTCCCTCCTTCCTTCCTTTCTTCCTTCCTTCTTTCCTTCCTTCCCCTCCTCCGTCCTCTGTCTCTCTAGAGCACTGACCGAGCACGAAGGTTCCGTTGACAAGTGCGGCTGAGATGTTCCTGTTCAGTGCCTCTGCCGCCGCCACCTCTGGCCCCGACAGCTCGCGCCTCCACATCCACACAACTTGCACAGCCCCCGTGAAGCACCCATCCACCAACCGGGGCTCGGATGCGCCCATGTCATGGTCAGTTGACGCCACCGGCATTCCGTTCATGCTGCTGGCCGCGGGGGGTTCCGACAGATGCCATTGGGGGTCGTGGGGGTCGGTCAGCTCGTGCTCGGATCCCGCAAGGCCGACCCGACAGCCCATGTCGAACGCAAATCCGTGGGGGTCTCTGAGCTCATTGCTGTGGATTAGAGCCAGAACGTCCACCGGAGTGTTGGTCTTATCGAAGGAGAGGTACTGCTGGGGGGCGTCGACTTCCATCCTCTTGGTGGCCCCGTAAAGCCGAAGTGCGGACTCTGCCAAATTACTCTCCCCAGAGAATATACGTCGATCGAGGCTGTTCGAAGCAGACGCGCCCACTTTGCTGCTTCCCGCCAGACTGACTGTGAAGAAACTTTGCATCATCGGAGGGTCACTTGCAACCACAATGCCCTCGTGTGTCACAGTCGCTACCTCCGGGTGCGTCGAGAGACCGAACCTGCCCAACGCCACACACGTCAGGCTGACGTCCCACTCCCCATCCACACACTTGGCCCGTCCCGTTGTCTTCATCGGGGAGCTCTCGTCCTCCATCCCCGCCAGGACCTTAGCTCGGCCTGTGCTCACAAACCCGGACGCACATGAGAGCTGGATCTCGGTACCCGGCTGGACGCTCACGGGGCCGTCGCCCACGGAGAGAACGTACGAGTGCCGGTCCGTCCACGGGGGGCACACCACTGCACTCACTCATGCATTCCCTCTCATACAGAAAAAAAAAAAAAAAAACGAGTGCCGGTCCGTCCACGGGGGGCACACCACTGCACTCACTCATGCATTCGTGCAGAGAGGGGAGGAGAAGGAGAGCTAGACACACACACACATGCATGGTCCCATTCACAGATTGATTGTCTTGTCTAAACAAGAGCTGAAAGGTCAGAAGGATAGGAGATGAATTAATACCTGATCAACGGATAGCCAGTGTGAAAAACCCTAGGCACGGACAAGCACCCATGCAGTTCGTGAGGCCGAGAAAATTACTGCCAGACGCGTGGCTCGACTGACTGTGGCAGGCCAGTGTTTCAGGGGACGTCCATTGTCCTGCTGAGCACCCGACGGCCTCTTCGGACACCCCCCCCTCCGCAGGTGCATAGCGAGGCTCATTGCACTTCAGCCTGACGACCGTGATCATCTGGGATTCGTTCCCCGGTTCCGCTTGCATCATGTGGAAAGAGCCGGGCACGATCTCGAACGCGGGGGTCAGGGCCGCCTCAGGGGAGCTGCACTGCTCCGTTGGGTCTGCTTTCCGCCGTCCGACACAGGGAGGAAGGGAGGGAGGAAGGGAGAAGGGGAAGAAGTGTGACTGACAGACAGGCGCAATGGGAGACGCGTTCGTTCTCTGTCTGGTGAAGGAAGACACTGTTTCTTGCTGGCCTGCGCGGCAACGGGAAAAAGAGCGGGAAATTTTTTCTTTTCACTCTGGTCTCTCATAGCGTTGCTTCCTTCCCCTGTGGCCTCCCCGTTTCCTTCCGTGTATGTTCGTTCGTTTCTTTCTTTCTTTCTTTCTTTCNTTCCTTCCTTCCTTCCTTCCTTCTTTCGTTCTTTCGTTCGTTCTTTCTTTCTTTCTTTCTTTCTTTCCTTCTTTCTTTCTTTCTTTCTTTCTTTCTTTGTTTCTTTGTTTGTTTGTTTCTTTGCTTCTTTGCTTCTTTGTTTCTTTGTTTGTTTGTTTGTTTCTTTGTTTCTTTCTTTCTTTGTTTCTTTCTTGCGGAAGGAAGGGCGACACATGAAATTCATATATATGCCTCTTTCTTACTTTCCAATCAGCGTCGGTGAAATCTGCTCATTGCATGACGACGCTAGAATTTTCTCGCATCCTGCCAGGCCGACAGATAGCCAGATAGACAGACTCACGCACTCACCTGCAGGGTCGCAGAAGAACGAAATATCGTCAAACCTCCCACTCGTGTCGCACGTCAACGTCTCCTCGTACTGGCCCTCAGGCAAACCGTGGGCAACGTACCCCTGCCGACACCGGACCTGATACGAGATCTGCTGCCCGTCCGCACCGGACCAAAAAGGCTCCAACGAGAACTTTTCAGTGTCGACTGAGGGAAACACACAGCCTGAGGAGCTGCCATCCGAGGCACTCACCACCACCTCCTCCCCTCCTGAAGATCCTCCAGGCTCCTCCGACTCGGCGGGAGTGCACGCAGAAACCCCACAGGTTTGTGCGCACAAATGCCTGACGGGAGCTGCCATCCCCAGGCTGCTAAGCCTGCCCGGATCTGCATCAGGAAAAATGAGCTCGAAGGTCTCCCCCCTGCCCCTGAGTCTTTCCCCCAACTCGTGCAAAGACAAGGGACACTCCTCAATCGACACACGCCAACACCCCACAGACACGTCAACGCAAGGCCCTAAGCCGGCATCCACAGGCTGAGAGGAGCCTGAGGTCTTGTTGGGAGGGGCTTGAAGGCTTGCTTGGGAGTCTGGCTCTGCTCCTTCTGTCGACGTTGTCGTTGCGCTTTCTGCTGCTGTTGGAGTCTGTCTCCCCGGCCCCGCACCGTCGCACACCCCGCAGGTCTTCTTGCACACAGCCTGGACGAGCAGACCCGCCCTCTCTACCCCCACCTTCACGCCCCCTCCTTCTCCTTCACTGTCTGCCTCGGCCGTTGCTGCACCCACCTCTCCCAGCGTCTTCAGACAAACACCCGGAGCCAGGCCGAGAACCTCACACCCAAGTCCGGGCTCGTCTGCGCACACCCCGGCCCCCGAGTAGGCCTCATCTTCATCTCCGTCTTCAAGAGAGGGCGAAGGGAAGGGGGAGGGGCTCTCGGAGGGGGGAAGAGATGGCGCTGGAGACGAAGCTGCAAATAGAATGAACACGCAGAAGAATGTTCAACTGAGAAGAAGACATCTATCTCTCAGCTAGGAAGATGACGAGAGAGAAAATGAGTTTGAGGGTAATACGCACTGGGAAGTGAACCAAAAACACTAGACCGCCTGGCTGCATGGGTGTGCATGCATGGCCTCTGGATTCGATCAAATTGTGTCAGAAGGAAGATACGGTGAATGCATAGCAAGAAAGACTCTCTCCCTCTCTCTCTCTCGCTTATGAACCCATGCACACAGGTAGTCAAGATGAGGACAATCAGGGCCCTCCCTGACTTCCATAAGGAAAGGATTGGTCTGTGGGATTGGTCCACATGACCTGTCTAGTTCAGAGAAGACTCTCCGCTTTCCTTTCGTTTCTTTCATGGATCACAAGTGGACGCACCGACCGACCTGAGCAAGTAGAGAGGCAGATATCTCGCCTTCGAGGGCTGCCGCCCGATTTCTTTTTCGTACAGAATTCTTTTTCTGTATATATACAAATACATACATATTCTGTATATACATACATACTAACCTGCGCAAGTACAGAGGCAGATCGCCTTCGAGGACTGCCGCCCGATTTCTGCATACGGCCCCGACAGCGCCCTTCCTGCCGCCTCTGCTGCGACAAAAAAAGCAGAGGCGTCTCCGGTCTGGTCGTTGCATTCGCCCTTCTCCTTGATCTCCCCACAGGAACTCCCAGAGACAATCAGCGCCGCGTGTTCGCAAGAGGAGGGACAGACCTCTGCGACGGTGGTTGCCTCCCCCACCTCTCTGCCCTCGTTTGAGAGAGCAGTCACGACGTCGTAACGGTCTCCTTCAGCCACCAAATCGAGGAAGGAGGCCCCGCAAATCGAAAAACGGGAAGGCTCTGAGTCGCTCCCGTGGGTGAGGGCCCCGCAGGAATAGGGGCCCCTGTCGAGGGCCCCGGCATCTTCACATGGACTCGCGGGGGAGGGGGAGACGGAGAAGACGGGCGCAGGTTCCGTCTCGGGGGCGGGGCAGTAGTCGCATGAGAGTTGGCAGGCCTCTCGCACCCGGACGTCACTCTTGAAGAAGGTACTGTTGAGGAAATGAGTCAGAGGCATACCGCAGCGGATGAGGGAATGGCGCACGATGCTCTCACATGTGCTTGCACCGTGTTTTGCGGGAGGGAGTGTATCGTCCAATGCGTTTCTGCACTCAGGAGGGGGTTTCTGCAAAAAGTAGGGGCTCCGTGGGGGGTCTGCAAAACCCGATGCGCAGGTCTTACAGGACTCTCGGCAGTAGAGGAAGAGGGGGTGGTGAAGAGGAACGTCTGGTGGGGGGCCTGAGGGGAGGGGGTGGCCATCTTTGTCGATTCGGAAAACCGAAAAAGCGTTGCCCAGAGTGTCACCGCACTGGAGAGACTGCAGCACCTCACCGCACCCCCGGCCCCCAGCAACCTCCCACACCACAGCAGGACTGTCGACGCACTGCCCGTTCAGAGCGCACTGAGCGCAGGATTCTGGGCATAATTCAAATACCCTCAGGGAGTTTCTGCGGTTCTCGAGACTCCCGGAGGATTCTGAAACGTTCAGTGACCGAGCTACGGCCCCAAGAGTGGCAGAGCACCCGAGATCCTCAGTGGCCTCCACGGCACCGCATGAGGTCCCGTCTCCCAGGGACGCAAGAAGGTAATCGTCATCGTGACATTCCTCTCCGTCTGCACACACACACACACACACACACACACACAGATACACACACACACACACACACAGAGAGAGAGAGAGAGAGAGAGAGAGAGATACAAATGCACACACACACCCACAACCATTATTTCATTTGAAATCCCCAAAGGCCATGTTGCCTTTCTCTCTCTCTCTCTCTCTCTCACACACACACACACACACACACACACATGCAGGGAGAGAGAGGGCGGGGGGGGGAGAGGCACCAGAAGTATAGTCAGCCCAGAAGGAACTTGAAACCTCTGCACACCGTCTGACTTACCCAAGCTCTGTGCGGACCCCTCAGCAGGCTTTTCAAGGTCCCCGCATGCCTTGCAATAGGCCCTACAGACTGCGCGAATTTCCAGACTCGCCAGCCCTCCCCCCCCCAGTGTATCCAGGGCAGAGGCCCCCCCCGATCTTTCCTCAAATGCGTCCACCAGAGCCCCCAGAGTCGCCTTGCCGTCGCAGAACCCCCCCAATTCCTCTGCAAAGTCCTCTGACAACTCATGACACCCCGACCCGTCCCCAAAAAGTTTCGACAGCACATACCCGTCATCCTCGCACAACTCTGCATGTACTCAGACACAGAAGGAAGTGAAGAACGAGATGACGCTTGCTGCATGAAATCTCTTACTGAGCATTCTCTCTATACGATCTAGTCACAACGTCCTTCGCCATTCAGTCTGCATCGGCACATTCGAACTCCTGTGCAGATGAGAGACGGGAAGGAAGGAACAGAGGAGACGCTAAGGCAAAGGACCATTTCAACCAACGGAACGATGTTCCTTCATTCTCCCTTTCGGAAAGGAAGCAAACAAAAGAACGCCAACGGGCCCCTGAGCGAATACAGGCAGACGAAAGAAAAGGTGGAAGGCAAAAAAGTTGCAGGGAAGAACTAAAAAGAGGCAAAAACAGCTGAGGTTTCAGACACAAACAACGGAATTGGCGTCTTGCAGACTGAAGAGACGGTTTACACAGAAGCAAAAGAGAAAAAGGATTAGCACCCTTTCTCTTTGATTTCTCAAGCGAATGAACCGCATGACTGCCACAAAATAGAGGACAGAAAACTGCCAGAAGAAGAAGAAAAGATCTCTACTCATCATGAATGTCTATCTCGCGACTGAATGACCTGGAGTGCACACAGGGAGGGTGCCATTCCACTTTCCGTTTGTGCCACAGTGGAGGACAGGGGCGCCTCCCGCTATTTTGTACCTGCAAGAAGTGCATTCCTTCCACATAAATCAGACATGCATCGCACTCGCGGGACCGGACTCTTTATTCATACTGTTAAGTGGTCTTCTTGGTGGTGCTCTGCTGTAGCACAGAGAGAGTCTACGCCACTTGGCTTTCTTGAATTCTCTGTGTGCTGAACCGTGTGAAAGGGCGACGGAAAGCGCTTCAAAGGTGCAAGTTTCAATTTGCATGAACAGACTGCTGCATGAACATTCTGTCGTACAGATGTCCGTTTCAAGACCACACGCAGAAGCCATGTAGAGCTAGAAGGAAAAACTGAGACCGTGAAAGAAAGAAATTTCTCCGATGAACATTTATTTATGGAATCTGCAGGCCGTCCTCTTTTAATTTGTGTTGTATACAGTACAGAACATTTATTTATGGAATCTGCAGGCCGTCCTCTTTTAATTTGTGTTGTGTGTCTGCAGGCCGTCCTCTTTTAATTTGTGTTGTATGTCTGCAGGCCGTCCTCTTTTAATTTGTGTTGTGTGTCTGCAGGCCGTCCTCTTTTAATTTGTGTTGTATGTCTACAGGCCGTCCTCTTTTAATTTGTGTTGTATGTCTGCAGGCCGTCCTCTTTTAATTTGTGTTGTATGTCTGCAGGCCGTCCTCTTTTAATTCGTGTTGCATGTCTGCAGGCCGTCCTCTTTTAATTTGTGTTGTATGTCTGCAGGCCGTCCTCTTTTAATTCGTGTTGTATACAGTACAGCCTATGCCTCCTCCCATGCAACCACCTCAATGTTCCTTCTGACCCAACACCACCTACCTGAGTACGGGGGGGCATCCGAAGATGGCAGAGCTCCCGAGAGACGAAGACCCGCCAGTCATCCTTGCCGGAATTTCAGGGTAAGTCAGCGTGGGGCTCTCGGGCTCTCCACAAGAATTGGAGTCCGGCACTGAGAGCACAAAAAGGAAAAGAGGGAATTTAGGGAAAACATACAGAATCCATGCACTCAGGCACTGCGGCAAATGTGAGGTCGAATAGAGACAAGAATGGGGAGAATTCTTGGGTCCGAACAAAAAACAAAAAAACGAAGAAGAAATTCATCCCCAAGAAAAGAAAAGAGAGGAAGGAACAGACGAGACGCCTGATCGACTGACTGACGGCAGGTGACTTCAGCCAGGGACGAGTTGAAGGAAGGAAGGCCAGAGACCGGGTCCACTGTGCAGTTGACTGCGTGCAGATGGAACTCTTCTGGAAAGACCTTCCTTCGAGGAGGGCACCAAAATTTGATGTGGGCCCCAACGTCCACCCGGGCCCCCTCAATCCCCCTCACACGCAGGCCGTTCCTCGACCCATCTTGGACGTCGGAGGGCACCGTGCAGCTCTCTGCATAAAATGTAATGTACACAAGGGAAATTAAGGGGAGAATCAGTACATGCGGACTCTCGACCTCACGCACACATTTCGCACTTTTGTGCGGACCGCTCTCTCGTCGGTAGAGCAATACAGAGAAAGATAAAAGAGATAGGGAGGGCATCAAGTAATGCCGAAACAAGACAAGAAGAGGCACCAAGCACAGACGCTCTTTAGCACACCTCGACAACTTTAACTGGAGGGATTGATCACGCATGCATGCAAGCTCCTTTGCCTCTCTAAAGAAAGCGCTTCCAGAAGCTCTCAATCAAACTGACTGGTGCATGTCGGCAGTTGATCCACCGGGATCCCCAGGTAGGTGTGGAAGCCCCCGCTTGGCCCGTCACACCTGAGTCTAGGGTCTGCTGAGAGGACCGGCCCTCCCTTGCAGGACAGGGATACCGTGCGGCCAGCAAGGACAGTCAGAGTGGCGTTGCTGCTTGTCCCATTTACACCCCCATTCCCTCCTCCTCTCGCAGTGGCTTTGTGGACATTAGCAACATCCACGTCGTCAAAGTCGACGCCGTAGACGGAGCTGTCGTAGTGAAGTTCGCAGGCGTCCTCTGCAACAGACAGACAGAATTCAGATATTGGGATAAGGTCAGAAGATTCTTCTTTCTCGTTTACGATCGACAGGTTCGCAGTTTCATGCGAAAGTACTTCATTTACATCACCATGCATCCACAAAAACGGAGATAGATAGATCGATTGGGAGGATGGATGCATGTTGCAACTCCCCTGGGTGAACGTGGAGGCCGGAGTCTCTATCACACCTGCGTTCATGGACATGCACTTCGTCCTTCCCCTCCTCCGACTGTGTATTTTTTTGTATTCTTTCTATATTTCAGAGCCTCTATGACGCCTGCATTCATGGACACTTCATCCCCCCCCCTGAGTTCAATATCCTTGAGAGGCACGAGTGCTGAGAGAGAACCCAAAACGCTTCTCTGCAGAGACTACGCTACGCTTCGCCCTCTCGTCTACCTCCAGACTAGGCAGAGTGCATCTGCGTATGTGCGTGTATGTATGACGAGTGAGTTGACTGACTGACTGACTGACTGACTGACTGACTGACTGACTGACTCACTGACTGACTGGCTGACTGACTCACTGACTGACTGACTGACTGACTGACCAGGCACACAATTGGGGACAGGCTGATGTTGGGGGTCTGTATACCCCAATACTGTATGTATGTTGATTCTGTATGAAAAAATGTATGTATGAAAATAAATGTATGTATGCAGACTGACTGACCAGGCACACAATTGGGGACAGGCTGATATTGGGGGTCCGTATACCCCAGCCAGTGGCCGAACTCCGTGCAGATGGAGAAGGCAGGGAACTGCTTCGGCCAAAGGAACCCATCGTCGCACTGGAACACCGCAGTAGCCTGCTCCCTGGTGGTGCTGCCGAGCTTCCCTGGCTGAATGACGTGGTGGCCGTTGCCGGGCTCATGCAGGGGCCCACAGTCGGCTGCAACCATGCGCATGCACATATGAACATACATGGATACACACATCCACATTCACACAGATATGTACAGAGAAGTACAGTCAACTCCAGAGACGGATGCAGGTATTGGGGGTGCTGCTTTGGTTCATACGACATAACTCCCAACAGAGATCGTTGCATGCATTCATTTTCATACAGAGTTCTGCATGCATTCATTTTCATTCTGTATGACACAAATGAATGCATGCATTGGTTCGTATGACACAATTATTCCAAACAGAGATCGATCAATTTGGTCAATCTGAAGAATCCATCCGTGTGGATGGAGCGTGCATGTCTGGCTGACCGAGCTAATGTCTGGTTGGCTGACCGAATCTGACAATGTACTCGACGTCCTGCATGTCTGGCTGACCGAGCTAATGTCTGGCTGACCGAATCTGACAATGTACTCGACGTCCTGCACCCTCTGCTTGAGGTCTTCTGCCTCCTTTGAGGGTTCCCTTCGGAGGAGGGTCTCCAGGTCTGACCGCTCCCCTCCCTCCACGGGTCTGTCGTACACAACTAGAGCCTTCACTTTGCCTGCAAAAGAATTGTTATGCGCGGGGGTGGAACTTCCTCAAGGCCGATCATGGGAGACGATCCGAATGCTCATTTTGTACGAATGTAAAGATGGAAAGGTAAACTTGAATGTCCTCTCTCTCGTTCTCTCTCGTCAGCAAAACCACTGACCCGCACACTGTCAGGAAGATAGAAAAGCTCTGTAAATGAAAGAAATGCATTTCAACACATGCACATGCGAAGAGTCATCATATCTGTCTTCTCTCTCTCTTCTGAGCCCTGCAGGACAGACCGGAGAAGCAATCGGACCCTGAAGCAAGAGACACCGCCAGCGTGTGTGCTCCTACAGATGCGGTCACGTTCGGTACGGCACACCCCACATCCACCACCCCCCGGAGGTCCAAACCGAGACGGATGCCTCCTGCACTTCCTGCGCTCACATCTCCCCCCGCCATTTGCTTCGCGGAGACGGCCGCCACTGATGGAGACGGAGTCAGGTTGACCGAAAACCCGTCACTGCACAAACGGATGGTAAACAAGAAACCACGCATTGAATGAACACGCCCTCTCTCTGTCCTCAAAAAAGTCCCACGGCATCAGGCGACCGTCTCTTTCTCTATCTGTCTGTCTGTCTGTCTGTCTCTGCGGTGGCCAATGCGAGTGAGTGGGTCTCTCGGGAGTTCTCCATCTGAACTTTTGCCCATCTCTCAAGATATGTGAATTTTTGCCCATCTCTCAAGATATGTGAATTTTTGCCCCTCTCAGAGGACATGTGAATTTTTGCCCCTCTCAGAGGACATGTGAATTTTTGCTGATTGCGCCCGTGTGTTTCAGCTTCACTGCACACCGACTACCCTTCCCTCTTGATTGTACCATTGCCGCTGCAACCTGCCTGCACCCTTGCAAGCTTCTTGCTGACCGACCGACGAAAACCAAACCACAGACTGACCTATAAAGTCGCAGGTACCCCCCCACAAAAGACAGCGTGAGGACTCTCTGCTCCCCTTCTTCTCCGAGGTCTGCAGACGACAAAAACGTTAGCTCCTCCCCTCCAACGGTGGCACGAATACCCAGGGGACTGCACGCAGAAAATTCAGGTCATATCAGTACAGTGTGTTGTTTGTGCGTGCGTGAGGTCCTCTGCGTCGATCTGTGTGTTTATATATGCTTCTTCATGTAGGTGAGGGGAGTTTTCATTCCTTCTGGCTTCATTTTTTTCGTCTGTGGTGATGCCTTTGACTGAGCTAGAACATGTGCACACACGCCCAGAGGCTGCAGAAGGTATTTCTGATGGATGTGTTTTCGGACCAGTGAGACGCAAGCCGGAGGGACCGCTGAGTTCTCGAAGGCACTTGAGGGGAATACGGCACTCACTCACTGACTTTGTCTGCAACTCAAGAGTGTCTCCAAGAATGTTTGTGAAAGCAAACACGACCCCCCTACTCTGCTGTTCTTCCTCCTCTTCCTCTTCCTCCTGGAATTCCTCCTCCTGAGGGTCGATTGACGAGTCCCCTGCGCCCTCAGGCTGAGTGCCCTTCCTCTTCTTCGGTTTCCCCTCGAGGACTGCGAACAGGGTCAGACTCTCGGTGGTTGACAGAGGGGCGCTCCGCTCCCCCGACAGCCACGCACCGTGAGAAAAGACAACACCATCGCTGCACGCATGCGGTGGGTGCACAATTAGGCAGAGAGAAAACAAAACAAAGAAAGTCCCTCCAGAGAGTGTAATCGAAATGATCACTGGAAGAAAAAGCAAATGAACAACACAGATGATGTATCGAGACGAAAGGAGAGAAGATACAGCGACAGAAGGAATTCAGCGAGAAAAGAGACAGAGGAGCCCCCCCTATTTCTTTATAAAACTTCTAGAGAGAGCATGCAGAGAAGGCTGCATGCCGACGGAATGTTGCGCTGACACACAAATAATTCTGCATATGCATGAAAGGGAAATTCCCTCGGTGTTCTCAGAATATCTCAAACAAGCTTCAGATTGGGCTGCTGCCATAAAGAGAGAGAAGAAACTCCTTCTCCTTTTTCTGAAAGGAAAAGTTCTTTTCACCCGGCGTCGCAGGAAGCTCTCCCCAGAGACTCCGACAAGCATCCTCAGGGAGGTCGAACAAGACAAGACAGGGAACGACCTGAAGATAGAAGAAAAGTCCTGAGGAAGAAAGAAAGAAACGAAACCGAAATTGTTCACTCACTCACTCATTTACTCACTCACTCACTCACTCACTCACTCACTTACTCACTCACTCGTCGCTGAAGACCATCTCGGCGATCGCATCTCCGTCTGCAGCGTGTCCGTCTCCCTGAACCGAACTGGCGTTTTGTTCCTCCAACCTGTCCCTTCTGCTCTCTGTTGTTGCAAAGGACGGCAGCTTGTCTGCGTGCTGGTTGGTCAGAGACCCAAACGCAGACTGACAATCCGATCCCCTCCTGTCCGCCCAATTCTGCACAGACAGCCCCCCGGACTCCTCACTCGTCTGCTGGACGCTCAGAGCAGCAGACTGACGGTCAGCAACATAGAGGGCCACCAGACCCTCGCACTTCAGCGCAAACTTCTTGGCGCACATCTCACCTGACGCACGCACGCAGGTACATGCAGACACAATATTGCAACGCACACATCCATATGAGTGTGTACTAATCAAGTCGCCCACTATGCGCACCCATGGGTGCATGCAGTACTAGCTAGTCCGCGTCGAACGATCGGGACAGTTGCGCGGAGAGGGAGAGCGCAGAATTTGAAGAGGACCCCTCAATCATCCGTTCCCTTGATTTTTTTTCTCTCTACATTCTGTCTATGAATACGCACCCATCACGTCCAAAGAGGAAGACCCGAGAGGACACATACCAAAATTGATACATAACACATATTCAAAATCTCCTCCTTTTCTTCCTTTGTGCAAAGTTCCTGACCTGCCCAGCAGACACCCCCATCCTCATTTGAGTGCATAGAAGTTCCCTCCTCCTCCTCTTCATCTTCATCTTCTCCCGGACTCTTCTTGCTGCTCCCGTCCTCACTCTTCCCCTTCAAGTTTGAGGAGGAGGACGAGGAGACCCCGGCCTGCATCTGGGACTGCATCCCGCAGTCTTTCTCCTTGCCCTCCCTGGAATCTGCCCCTGTGAGCAGCCTCTGCAAAAGCATTGCCGCCTCTTCGGAGGATCTGGAACTTTCTGCATTCGTTCAGAGGAAAGCGAAGGACGTCTGGCGATACCAGAGAGGAGAGGCACTTGGACGTACATGCAAACACAAATAACACACGCACACACATGACCACAAAGACACACACCTCAACATAAAGAACAGACTGTCTGGCCAGAGGGAGTCGAAAGAGGACCCCACCGACTTTTGAGGAGGTCACTAGCTGACTCCCACCGTCTGTCTGTCTGTCTGTCTGTCTGTCTGTNTTCAGAGAACATACACATACACACACAGAAACATACACAAAAGCATTGCCGCCTCTTCGGAGGATCTGGAACTTTCTGCATTCGTTCAGAGAACATACACATACACACACAGAAACATACACAAAAGCATTGCCGCCTCTTCGGAGGATCTGGAACTTTCTGCATTCGTTCAGAGAACATACACATACACACACAGAAACATACACAAAAGCATTGCCGCCTCTTCGGAGGATCTGGAACTTTCTGCATTCGTTCAGAGAACATACACATACACACACAGAAACATACACAAAAGCATTGCCGCCTCTTCGGAGGATCTGGAACTTTCTGCATTCGTTCAGAGAACATACACATACACACACAGAAACATACACAAAAGCATTGCCGCCTCTTCGGAGGATCTGGAACTTTCTGCATTCGTTCAGAGAACATACACATACACACACAGAAACATACACAAAAGCATTGCCGCCTCTTCGGAGGATCTGGAACTTTCTGCATTCGTTCAGAGAACATACACATACACACACAGAAACATACACAAAAGCATTGCCGCCTCTTCGGAGGATCTGGAACTTTCTGCATTCGTTCAGAGAACATACACATACACACACAGAAACATACACAAAAGCATTGCCGCCTCTTCGGAGGATCTGGAACTTTCTGCATTCGTTCAGAGAACATACACATACACACACAGAAACATACACAAAAGCATTGCCGCCTCTTCGGAGGATCTGGAACTTTCTGCATTCGTTCAGAGAACATACACATACACACACAGAAACATACACAAAAGCATTGCCGCCTCTTCGGAGGATCTGGAACTTTCTGCATTCGTTCAGAGAACATACACATACACACACAGAAACATACACAAAAGCATTGCCGCCTCTTCGGAGGATCTGGAACTTTCTGCATTCGTTCAGAGAACATACACATACACACACAGAAACATACACAAAAGCATTGCCGCCTCTTCGGAGGATCTGGAACTTTCTGCATTCGTTCAGAGAACATACACATACACACACAGAAACATACACAAAAGCATTGCCGCCTCTTCGGAGGATCTGGAACTTTCTGCATTCGTTCAGAGAACATACACATACACACACAGAAACATACACAAAAGCATTGCCGCCTCTTCGGAGGATCTGGAACTTTCTGCATTCGTTCAGAGAACATACACATACACACACAGAAACATACACAAAAGCATTGCCGCCTCTTCGGAGGATCTGGAACTTTCTGCATTCGTTCAGAGAACATACACATACACACACAGAAACATACACAAAAGCATTGCCGCCTCTTCGGAGGATCTGGAACTTTCTGCATTCGTTCAGAGAACATACACATACACACACAGAAACATACACAAAAGCATTGCCGCCTCTTCGGAGGATCTGGAACTTTCTGCATTCGTTCAGAGAACATACACATACACACACAGAAACATACACAAAAGCATTGCCGCCTCTTCGGAGGATCTGGAACTTTCTGCATTCGTTCAGAGAACATACACATACACACACAGAAACATACACAAAAGCATTGCCGCCTCTTCGGAGGATCTGGAACTTTCTGCATTCGTTCAGAGAACATACACATACACACACAGAAACATACACAAAAGCATTGCCGCCTCTTCGGAGGATCTGGAACTTTCTGCATTCGTTCAGAGAACATACACATACACACACAGAAACATACACAAAAGCATTGCCGCCTCTTCGGAGGATCTGGAACTTTCTGCATTCGTTCAGAGAACATACACATACACACACAGAAACATACACAAAAGCATTGCCGCCTCTTCGGAGGATCTGGAACTTTCTGCATTCGTTCAGAGGAAAGCGAAGGACGTCTGGCGATACCAGAGAGGAGAGGCACTTGGACGTACATGCAAACACAAATAACACACGCACACACATGACCACAAAGACACACACCTCAACATAAAGAACAGACTGTCTGGCCAGAGGGAGTCGAAAGAGGACCCCACCGACTTTTGAGGAGGTCACTAGCTGACTCCCACCGTCTGTCTGTCTGTCTGTCTGTCTGTCTGTCTGTTCATATGGAGGGAGAAAAGACTCGCCTTGAAGGAGTTTGTTGGATGACTTCCACTGTCTCTCCAGTCGTGACTGCAGAACGGATCCCGCCAGGTCCTCAAAAGAACTCAACGAGGAAGAGGAAGACGAAGAGACTGCCGCCTCCCTTGCGTTCTTCGTGTTTTGGGTTCCTCGGGAGGAGTGGGGGGACGCGGCAGCGACAGAAACCCCAACCCCCATGGCTTTCCTCCCTTGGTGGGCCTCTGCTCCTTTGTGTGCTGCGATAGACAAAGAGAGAGAGAGAGAGAGAGAGAGCATCGGAACGGATCGAGGAGATAGAAAAAGAGTGGACAGTCATACTGAAGGAAGATACACGCTTTCTCTTCTCTTCTCTTCTCTTCAGCATTCGATTCGACTTCGCTTAATTGAGGTGAAAATTCCATTCAGACAACACAATTAAGCAGATGCGGAGGTCAAGAGGGGCAACGAACAATTGGGCTCGTAGAGGTTCTTGCAGGCAGGCTGCTGCCACATGTGCCCTAGCTTTCCCTCTAGCTCTTTCTCTCTGAAAGACCGGAAAGGTGACTCACATGAAGATTGGCGTTTTTGGTTTTCCAGAAGCGTTGTGCGCCGATTGGCCTCCACAAAACTCTGCACACAAGGCAGAAGAAGAAAACCGTTACCCTCAATCAAAGAAAGAAAGAAAGAAAGAAAAGAAAGAGACACCAAAGTGCGCAGGAATTCTAGCACGGTCCCTGGAGAAGCTCTTCCGATTCATTCTGAGCGAACGCATCGATCTCACCATTGAATCCTTAAGGCTATAGGAGAATCCACATATCAGTCCATTGGTTTTGTCAGTCAGTTGGACAGTCAGTCACTCAGTCAGTTGCTCAGTCAGTCAGTCTGTCTATCATTCAATCAGTCACTAACCTAGACAGTCAGTCAGTAAGTCAATCAATCTGTTAGTCAGTCAGTGAATCAGTCAGTCGGTCAGTCAGTGAGTCAGTGAGTCAGTGAGTCAGTGAGTCAGTGAGTCAGTGAGTCAGTCAGTCAGTCAGTCAGTCAGTCAATCTGTCAGTCAATCAGTCAGTCAGTCAGTCAATCTGTTAGTCAGTCAGTCAGTCAGTCAGTCACTCAGTCAGTCAGTGATTCAGTGAGTCAGTCAGTTATTGGGTCAGTCAGTCGCTCAGTCAGTCACTCAGTCAGTTGCTCAGTCACTCAGTCACTCAGACCGTCAGTCACTCAGTCAGTCAGTCAGTCAATCTGTCAGTCAGTCAGTCAGTCACTCGCTCAGTCAGTCAGTCAGTCAGTCAGTCAGTCAGTCAGCCGACCAACGCGCAGGCTACTGTCTAATCAGATCAGTCAGGGGCAGGTCACCATCAGCCTTGGAAGCATCCACTTAATTGTATGGAGGATCGGTCGACAGTGAGTTAGTGGCTCGGTGAATTCGCATGCGCTCTTCACTATACACATGTGCGTGAGGGTGCATGTGCTCAGGGGGAATTAAGAGAGTGCATGTGCGGACCTGTTCCTGTCTGACGATCGTCTGGATCCAGAGAGAGGCCAGAAGAGCTCTCAAGAGGCGGGGCACAAAGCCTCGAAGAGAGGATACTCCTGAAGTCATTGGTTCTTCGGAGTTTGCGGTGGCGCTTTTCTTCTTTGGACGAGTCTAAATGCGTTCGCGTGAATCCTCCGTGCGATCCCAGACCCGTCTATCTCTTCAACTCCAGCACCTTGAGAAATCCGTGTGGCTGTATGGCTTGCGTTGGATTGTCCCTCGATCTCTTTCACCGTCCTTCGGGCTCTTCGTGCGTGCCAGGGCATGTACGAGTGGAGGAATGCAGTGTGGCTCGATGATTCGAATTGGCCGTGACTGAGTGACCCTCAAGGGATCTCTCTGCTTCCCGTCTACCGGAGGATCGAAAGGCTAGATACACAGATAGGGCCACCCTACGAGAACCCCAAACACATGTAACGAACTGCTCAGGCAGGAGAAGCAACTTCCATTTGCATGCATGCATGCATGTACGTGCATGTTTTGCATGCCAACATGGCTTAATTGAGGCATCTTGCCGCCTCACTGATCGAGCCCGGCCGGGCCGGCCGCGCGCGCGACATGGCCCGCGACCCGCGGGCTAAATATTTTGGCAGACGGCAAAGTTCTAAGAAGAGAAAGCTTGTGTTGAGTGTTCCTTCCCGGTTCGGGGTCTTCATACATACCATGGTTCGTTCTAAAGAGGACAAAGAACTGTGACAGCTGACGTCCTTCTTCGTGCCTTTTTACTTGTGCAGAAAAAGAGGCAACAGGCTCCCCGTTGTCAGTACGTCTCTGTTAATTGTTGATCGTTTGAAAAGTGAGTCGATCGACAAGATGAGTATGGAGGACGTGGAAGTTATCGGCGAGAAGAACATCCGTCCTTCCTCGCGCATTTTCGGCAGTGCCCTGGCGAATGTGACCTCCCAGCACGGAAGGAGGAATCCGATCTCGATCGATGACGATAGCCCGAGAGGACACCAAGCAGAGGCAGCAGCAGTAGCGGCAACGGGAGGGAGACGAAGCATTTTCGATCGGATGGAGAACCCCCCCCAACACGCGACCAGGAACGTGAAACTGACTCCGGCTGGATCAGGAGGAGCCATGAGGAGCATGGGGAGGGGGGGGATGAGGGCGGAGCCGTACGGGGTCAGTCAGTCAGTCTGTCTTTTTCATTCTCATCACTTCTTTTGTCCGCGTTCAGGGTGGTCTCCAGTGCTTCGTTTTTCCTTAGTATCTCCATGAGTCATCGCTTAAACCGTGCACGCGCTCTTTGACTGTGGGGCCCTTTCTCATGCTCTCTGCGACTTCTGTCTCTGAGAAGGAACGCGAAGAAGGGAACGCGAAGAAGGGAAGGGAAAAGAAACATACACAGTCTGTCTCTGCCGGTCTGTCTCAGTCTCCCCGTCACCCCTTTTCTCGTCTCTGCTGTCTTCCTCTGTCTGTCATCCCGTTCCTCCTGCTTCCCTCTTCGATCTGTCTTCCTCTGTCTATCATCCCGTTCCTCCTGCTTCCCTCTTCGATCTTTCTTCTACAGAGGTAGCGACTGTCGATGCACTCGCTTGTGAATGTGCATCTTCATGTGTGGGTACGTATGAATGTGCATCCATCCATCCATCCGCTGAATTCTCTGCTGACTGGCCTCTCCCCTCCGCTCCCCTCCCCTCCCCAGGGTGCTGCGCGTCGGCGGTCTAAGGAGGAAGTGGAGGCCTGGCAGCACGACATGTTTATGTATGTATGTATGTATCCGCTTATCAGGGTGCTGCCCGTCTGCGGTCTAAGGAGGAAGTGGAGGCCTGGCAGCACGACTTGTTCGACGGCCCCGTGAAGACTTACGAGGTCTTCGTGCGGAACCTGCCGCCCACAGCCACGGCCAGCCAGTTGCAGGCGCTCTTCAAGAGAGCGGGGCAGGTCGCTTCTGTCAAGGTACGTACGTGCCAATCAATATGAGTCTGCATGAGTGCAAGTGTGTGCGGACGCACTTCATCAAAGCATTCATTCACTCATTCATTCATTCATTCATTCATTCATTCTTTCTTTCTTTCTTTCTTTCTTTCTTTCTTTTCTTTCTTTCCTTCCTTCCTTCCTTCCTTCCTTTCTTTCTTTCTTTCTTTCATTCATTCATTCATTCGTTTTCTCCTCCATCGATGTCCACAAGAATTGATTTACGCATCATGTCTGTAGAGGAGAAAAGAAAGTACCCCCTCCGCTCAGCTGAGGGGGAAAAAAGGAAAGAAAGCCGAGTCTGAAAGTTCCACCCAGGGCCTGCAGGGCTTTCGTCCAGACCGCCCCGCAGATTCCTTCTTCAGGTACGTGTGCAAATCCATCCATCCGCATTTGCGTACTTCCTGACGCACGCATACCGTATGTGAGAGCTGTATGGCTGCAGCTGGATACAACGTCTGCCCTCCACACGGCGACCGTCTCCTTTCTCCGGAAGGACGCGGCATTCGCTGCCCAGCAGAAGCTGCACGGCAGCAGGGTGAACGGACAGCCTATCAAGGTGGCAGTGGTGGAGGAAACCAACGCGAGCAGGGACGGAGGGGGATCGGCAGAGCAGGAGGAAAAGGAGAGACAAATCGGTCGGTCGGTCTCTTCGGGCGGTCGGTCAGGATGGATGAATGGCCCGATTGACGCACGCAAGGACTCATCCTTGCGTGCGTCAATCGGTCTCTTCGCGCGGTCAGGATGGATGAATGGCCGACATAATCCAATGGATCGATCAGATCGGACTAGCTCTGTTTTTGTTTTTGTGTACAAATGATGAACATAGCTATGTGTGGTGTCAGTGAGGGAGGAAGGGCGACGGGTGTGCTTCGATTGAGTTGTCCTTCTCTGTCATTTTTCTTCTTTCTAGTTTTTGACTGTCTGAAAAGAAAAGAGAACCGAGGAAGCAAGCCACTCTTGCATGACGCACGCAACTCCCTCCCGTACTTCTTCTTCTTCTTCTTCTCCTCCTCCTCCTCCTCCCCCCTCTCTTTCATTTCCTCCACACAATGTCCGTGCCGCATAGCTTCATTAATGCATTGCCTTTAGAGGGTTTGGGGGAGATGAATATTCCTTTTTTCCTTTTTTCGCAAGAGGAGCATCTTCATTTCCCCCCTCTGAATTCCCGAGAGAGAAATAAGTACAATTAATTCTTTTTTCCCTGCATGTAAGTACAGATCCCTCCCTCAATCCCTCTGTCGGTCTGTCTGTCTGTTCGTCTGTCTCTCTCTTCTCTCTCTTCTGTTGCCCCCCACGCATGCAGAGGCGGAGATCCGCAACGCGCGTCATGTCCCCCAAGTAGATGGGGAAGCGATGGAGACAGATGAGGGTATGGGGGACGGGGTGGGGGACGGGGGGTCGAGAAGGGGGAGCTCTGGGATTGGGGGGGGGGTGCGGTTGGTTCCGAACGGGGCCAGTCGGGGGGGTGGCGGCGGGGGTGTGGTCCTGAGGGCCCGGGGGGATGAGGCGGCGGCGGGGTCGAACATGAGGAGCCAGGGCCCCCAGGGCCGCGTGTCGATTTTCGATCGGATGGGGTGACCAAGAAGGAATTAAGGAGGGGAGTGAGGAAGGAAGGACAGTTGCATGTGTGCGTGTGTGTGTGTGTGTGTGTGTGTGTGTTCACTGGTTTCGTTCGAGCGTTGCTGTGGTTGTGAAGGAAGGGGAGGTTCGGCTGAGAGATGCGGGGATGGATGGATGGATGGATGGATGGAGGTGGGGATGATGGTAGACAGGAGGACCCCTTCGGGTGGGTTGGGTATGCACACAGACAGACAGACAGACAGACAGAGGAAGAGCGGTGACGCAGGAAGGAAGAGAAGGCAGCGAGCTCTCTGTCTGTCGATTGATTGAATGAAACTCTCCCTCGCTCTCTCTGCGTGTGTGTGTGTCTCTGTCTGTCGGTGCTCTCTCTGAAGGATTCCGACTGCATCCATGCAGCTTCTCTCAGGCGTTAGTTTTCTTTTTCTGTGATGGGCCCAAGAGACGACTAACGAGTTGCCCCCACCCCCCCAGAGAGAGAGAGAGAGCGAGGGAGGGAGGGAGAGAGAGAGAGAGATCGGTGAAAGGGAAGAGGAAGACAGAATAATTTGGGGCCAATACGAGAGCGCGTCTGCGAAACGAGACAATGAAGGGATACATTTTCCGGCCTCTGTCTGTCCCTTAGTCCGTCCGAACAATTCGTCCACTAACAGCCATGCAGCCACTCTTTCTTTCTTGATTCATGCATGCATGAAAGAACGGCAGGTGTGTGTTGCATGGGCGGCATGCAGAGGGGCGGGTGGGTACGCGGACAGATGGGTGAATGGGTTGATTGATGGATTGATGGACGAAGGACTAGCTTGAAAAGGGTTGACAGAAATGTGCTGGACTTGGGGAAATCTTCAGATTGTGCCCCCTCATGCCTTCTCTGCCATGCGATTTTTTTTTCTTTTTTTCCTTTTCGAGTGAGCCTCGCGGCTGTTCTTTGATTGATTTTCCTTCACTCCCTGTTGATTGAGCGTCTTGCATGGCCGCACATCATGCATGCTGCATGATGTCATACCAAAGAGAAAAGAACGGTTGTGATGATCAATAATACGACTCAATATGTATCATCGAATAAACATAATACAGTTTATATATAAAATCAAAATAGATGAAAATATATGGGTCATGTAAAAAGTGAATGTCCGATTCATTTGAGTGTCGTAATAAATGACACGCACAACTCCCCCCCCTCCCCCCTTTAAGGTATAAACCTCGTCGCTTGAGCATGCAAGATTTTTTTTTTAATGAAGTCTAACATAAACTGTATCACCGTGTAAATTGAATTCTAGATTGAATTATCGTTAAAAAATTCATATAGTTATTTAAAAATTAAAAATACAGTAGGTAATATAGGCTTAGATGTATCTTTTCAACCGATTGCTAAACCCGGTAGTAGACCGATTGAGCCAAAGCTGTCAAAGCTCTGCAATGCTCTGCATACATGCAAGCATGCATGCGGTACGCATGCTAACACGTGTGCAGAATCGAGAACGGCAACGGATATTGTGATGGGCACGTACGCTCTACGTGACATAGTCGCTTTGCAATTAAAAAAATTAATTCAACAATTAATTTAGCATGCAAACCTAGATGCAAACTGATTTTTTATCTTTTCATGCTGACAAATACGCCGCGCACAATGACTTGGATGATGATGATGATGATGAGAAGCATGCCTAGAAGCATGATAGAAGCATGCTTAGAGGTCAACAAGATTAAAGAGGACTGACGACTGTTAGGAAAATTAAGAGGGTACGAACTGTAATTTTAACTGTTACACTGCGAAGAAAACACTGTGTGACAGCCTCTCAGTTACTGCCTCTGTTTTGATTACAGAAAGAAAGACAAAGTCTAGACACAAAGCGTAATACTAGGATTCCAGCCTAGAGAACGATACTATAAAAGCATTCTCCCTCCTCAGCATCATTCTAGGTATCATAATGATCCGATAATGATCGTATATCGTCGCTATCGACCCGTAAATATATATATAATATACATACGCGTTCATGACGTTCGGCAAGTTGACACCTAGGTGATGGTGTGATGCTAGGTCTACACAACTAGGGCAGGTTTTGGTTTACCGTTTACGAGCAAAATCTTGTAACTGACTCTGCAGGTGACTGTCTAATGAGCTCGTCGAACACATCTCTAACACTGTATCCAAGGTGCACCCAGTCTGCCAATCTCTCCTTCTTTTTCACATCTCTGCCTCTCTGTGCCGGCTGATTATTTTTCTTTCGTTCCCCTCTCTTAATAAACTTTTTTCATCCTGCTTGAAGAAACTGAGACTTGCTATCTAGCCAAGACAAATCTATCCCAAACGGTCTCCAACAGTAAAATGGTCTCCAAAACAACCATACCTCTCAAACTTTTTTAGACAGTAAACAATATTTAAAAGCTTAAAACAAAGAGTTTTAAGCGATCAAACAGTACGATTTCCTGTTTTTCAATCGGGTTTAGTAAGAGAAAAAAATATATTGTGTTTGACCGCGGCGTGTATGTTTCGTGCATCAGCGCACGTGCTGCGCGCCTGTCATATAATTAAGGCGGCGGCGGGGCCCATGCCGGAGCAAACTTAAAATCGCGCGTGGCAAAAAAATCAAAGAAGCCAATTTTTTGATGCACACAGATGTAGCTGAAGGACGTGGTTACACCTTTATGCACATTGAGCTCAAAGGTGACTGCATGTTTATCTCTGTACATTGTGGGACTGTGGATCTGCTTCGACAGTGTTCACTGCTGATGTTTCCAGATCAGGTTGCGCGGTATTTTGGGAGAGTAGACTTTGGAACGAACCTCAGCCGTCTCTTTTCTTCGGGCATGGCCGTCTCGTTCTGTTAGTAAGCGTGGTGGGTAAATTTGGAGAGGCCCGTCTTACTTTCAATCTTTGATCGACGTCTTTTTTCTTTTGCGTGCCGCTATGCACGCGCTTGAGCTCTTGCTTTCTTTACCGGGGGAACTGGGGCTGTTTTCATTTTCCTTCTGGTGAGTTTGAGGTTCCGTCTCCTCTCAAACGTGTACTAGCTAGCCTTGACAACTCGTTGCATCATATCAGGTACTGGTCCACCTTTGTCCAAGCTTTCAGACTTCCGTCTCTTCTTGCTATGTACCTGCAGACAGGATTTGGGATTCCCACTGAGCTGTTTCGGGGATCCAGAGGGGCCTTCGCGTGCTCTCCGGTAAGTTCATCAGTTTGTTTGTCTCAATGCTTGCAAGCCGTTCTATCAGGTCAGAGTATGATACCGCATGATGCACCTCAGACCCTCCCATGGAACTTC